>CAUYRH010036615.1:0-87573 GCA_963574655.1 Perodicticus potto | reverse complement strand
TTCTTAATAAACTGTTCACTTGTTAAAAAAGAAAAAAGAAATATATGACTATCCCTTTTCACAGATAATGTGATCCTCTAGATTAAATTCCTCCCCAATCCACAAGAAAATGACTAGAATAAATACACAAATCCCACAAAGCTACAGGGTATAAGGCCAACACACAAAAATCTGCTGTTTCTACAGGTGTGCAGTGAACGATCTAAAAAGGAAATTAAGAAAGCAATTCCATTTAAATAGCTCTGAAAGAGTACAATGCCTAGTAATGAATTTAACCAAGATGGTGAAGGACTTGCACACTGAAAACTACCAAACACTGGTAAAAGAAACTAAAGAAGACCTAAATAAATGGAAAGATCCTTAGTTCATGGGTAGGATTCAATACTACGTATGGCTAAAACATCCAGTCTTACTCAAAACTCTCTACAACTTTGACACAATTTCTGTCAAAATTCCAACAACCTTTCCCCCTCTAGAAACAGAAAAGTCAACGTTTAAATTCATATGAAATTTCGAGGAGTCTTGGATGACCAAAATAGTTTTGAAAAACAAAACGAAGTTGGAGGACTCAGTATTATTCAGCTGTAAGAAAGGAATGAAATTCTGATATATGCAATAGGCCTTGAAAACATTACGCTGAGTACAATAAGCTAATCACAAAAGAACAAATATATAACTCTACTTACATGAAATCAGTAGAATAGGCAAATTTATAGAGAGGAGTAGAGTAAAGATTAACTGGAACTTGGGGGAGAAGGCAATGGAGAGCTATTGTGAAGTGGTGATATAGTTTCCGTTTGGGGTGATGGGAAGTATTTGGAAACAGTCGTGGCTGGGCCTGGTGGCTCATGCCTGTAATCCTAGCACTCTGGAAAGCCAAAGCAGGTGGATCACTTGAGCTCAGGAGTTGAAGACCAGCAGCCTGAGCATGAGCAAGACTCTATAACACTAAAAAAAAAAAAAAGAAAGAAAGAAAATAGATGGGTGTTGTGGCAGGTGCCTATAGTCCCAGCTATTAGGGAGGCTAAGGCAGGAGGATTGCTTGATCCCAGGAGTTTGAGGTTGCTGTGAGCTATGATGCCAGGGCAGTCTACCAGGGGTGACAGAGTGAAACTCTGTCTCAAACAAAATAAAACAAGACAAAAAAACCCAGTTGTGATAGTTGTACAGAATGTGAATGTAATGTCACTGAATTGTATACTTAAGAATGGCTATACTGGCATATTTTATGTTACATAATATATATATTTTACCACAATATTTCTTACAAAGTATGAGATTAAAAAACTAATCAAATCATTTTACCTGAAGCATGATGTGATTGCAAATAGTATGATTAGAAAGTATGCCAAGTGAAACAAAGGGATCACTGTCATAGAAGTTGCCTGAAATTCCAGTTGTCTAGAAAGTGATGTAAAGTGGACCACCTGCAACGAAAATATACTCAGGTAAATAATTTATAATTCCAACATTCATGTGTGAGTACAAATATTATTGAAACACTTTAGCTTATTGATCAAAACATTACAATTCAATACAAGGTCAAAATATGTGGATTATGATTTTAGAATAGAGAAGATAATGTAGACATGCTTCTCTCCACAAATCTATGGTGCACTTTCCAAAGTTTCTCTCAGAATCCAAAGTTTATCATTCCTGAATATGCAGAATCTGAATTTTATATAAAAAACTATGAAATCTTGTCCTCATTAATAAAGGCAGAAACTGTAGCTTTTTCTAAATTTTTATTAGATTACTAAATTTCTAAATTTTTCTAAATATTTATTGTGTTTTACTATTTCTTTCTTTCTTTTTTTTTTTTTTTGACACAGAGTCTCACTTTGTTGCCCTTGGTGGAGTGCCATGGTGTCACAGCTCACAGCAACCTCCAACTCTTGGGCTCAAGCGATTCTCTTGTCTCATTCTCCGAAGTAGCTGGGGCTACAGGTGCCAGCCACAATGCGTGAGTATTTTTAGAGACAGGGTGTCGCTCTTGCTCAGGGTGGTCTCCAACTCATTAGTTCAGGCAATCCACACACCTGGGCCTCCCAGAGTGCTAGGATTACAGGTATGAGCCACTGTGCCTGGCCTCTCTTTTACTATTTTAATTGTGTAAGTATCATTTCAAGAAGGCCTAGTCTTTTCCAGGCGGCATCTCACTTCCATCAGGCTTGTATTCTTAAATATTAGTAGGGTTGCTTACCCAACATTACTGAAGAGGTAGTATGTTCCTCACACTCAGCTAGGTGCTTTATCTACAACTCTCTTGAAGAATGCTAAGCTAGTTTACCTTAAACACAGCCATGGAACTTTTCCTTACAAGTTTGTTTTTTGATCCCAATAAACTCTAAACAAATTTTCTGGGGCTCCCCAAAACTAGTGAAGACTAAGTAAAAGTAAAAATTTCAAAGTGCTGGAATCTGATTAGGAAACCAAATCCCAAAATTAAACGTGAAGATCAATGTCTGCTACCGAACAGATCAACGTGGTGGATACAGGATTTGTGTAATGGACTAGAATGTTCCTCAGGGTCCATGATCTGTGGCAGCCTCGGGTGCTAATTTAAGAAAGTCAGATTAAGTACCACCATCTAGTCAGGGAGGGCCGTCCTAGGATTTCCCTCCCCTCTTCTCCTGGCCTCCCTGTAAACACTAACCCACCAAGTACCTTGGTCTTCTTTAAGTCCAGATTTTTCTTAATCTTGTTAAATTGGTCCAGGAACTGAGTCAGCCATTCCTTGCTCTTCAGCCGGTCCTCCAGCCGCTCCGTCTTGAGGAAGTACAGCAGCCGCATGGCTTTGGTCTCCACGAGGACGTGGTTCTTGCCTATCCTTCTCCCCAGCTCATTTCCTCCGAAGAAACCGGTCAGGTAGACTGGGTGGCCTTCGTGGTCGTAGGCGGGGAAGGTGACAGCTGTCAGGTTGAGCGTCTGGTCCTTCTGCCAGGCGTAGAGGAGCGGGTTGGAGGGCACGCACATGTTCTTGTACTTGGCGCACACGTCCTTGTACTGGCTCCCGTTCACCCGCACACTCAGAGCCTGCACCTGCTTGTCCAGCCTTGTCACTTCTTCAAAGATGTCCCGTTCCAGCAGCGTGTCGGAGTTGGAGACCACCAGAATGGAAGCGAAATTGGCCTCGGCGCTTATCCTGGAGGGAGAGAAGCGGTAGGAGTCGTTGGTGGTGAAATGTCCCTGCACAAAGCGCCGCTCGGCCTTGGCCGGGCCCCCAATCGGGGTGTACTGCTCCTCCAGATTTTCATCTTCCCCCATCGGCAGGTAGACCAAGCCGGTGCCGAGCGCGGCCGTCAGCAGCATGGGCAACAGCAGGAAGATCCAGGGGTGCGCGCCCACCACCCAGCCCAGCCGTCCGAAGGCGCGGGAGAGCGGCCTCTCCAGGCAGTCAGTGTGCCAGCGGCTGGCGCTCGGCCCCGGGCCCCTGCGGCGCCGGACCTCCAGCCTGGGCAGGGGTGAGACGCTCCTCTCTGTGGGCTGCGACGCCTGCGCCTCTGGCTGCGATGGCTGCGCCGGTGGCTGGGATGGCTGCTCCAGCTGGGAGGGCTGCGCCTGTGTCTCTGACCGCTGCGACGGCTGCGCGGGTGACTCTGATGGCTGCAAGAGCTGCGTCGGCTTCGCCTGTGTCCCTGACATCTGAGACAGCTGGGATGGCTTCGCCTGTGGCTCTGATGATGGCGACGGCTGGGACGGCTTCGCCTGTGGCTCTGATGACGGCGACAGCTGGGACGGCTTCGCCTGTGGCTCTGATGACGGCGACGGCTGGGACGGCTTCTCCTGTGGCTCTGATGACGGCGACGGCTGGGACGGCTTCGCCTGTGGCTCTGATGACGGCGACGGCTGGGACGGCTTCGCCTGTGGCTCTGATGACGGCGACAGCTGGGAAGGCTTCGCCTGTGCCCCTGACATCTGAGACAGCTGGGACGGCTTTGCCTGTGGCCCTGATGACGGCGACAGCTGCGATGGCCTCGACGGCTGCACTAGTGAGTCTGACAGCAGTCGGTGCGCTGGGAGCTGCTCCAAAGCCCGACTCAACACGGATTCCCGCTTCAGATCCGGCACCGAGACCTTGGACCCGGAGCTGGCACCGCCCCGCCGTTTTGACTCAAACTCCGAGTCAGACTCGGGCCCCACTCCCACCTCCCGCCTCTCCTCCTGCTCGGCCTGGTCAACCTTGGAGGGACTGCGACTCATTTCTGGAAAGTACAGGTGACCTCCTCACTTGGGATGCTGGGGTAAAAAGTAGGGGCTGGACGGAGCTCCCATGACCACCGCACCCGACGGTTTCCTGGAGAAATTCCAAGGAAGTCTGTTTGAGCTCTAGCTGCTCGAGCCCTCAGGCCCGAGGCATCGTTGGGGAGCACGTGGTTTAGCCCTTGGTCTAACTAGCCCGAAATCTGTGGTGTGCCTCCTAGGAGTTCAGTAAATGCAAGAAACACTTCGCCAAGGCCATCAAATTCAAGCCTGCCTTCAGGACTCAAAATTTCTGCGGAGAATCTGGCTGGGTTACAGGTATACACACAAACGACAAATTACACGTGACCTGAGTGGCGGCCTTTACCTTTCCTGGGTTCACCCAGGAGCAGTTTCAGTTAAAGCTTTTGTGAACCCGTAAACTCGACTTGGTTATTATTTTCGTTCTCTGGCTACTGGCGTTCAGGACATACATTCTCCTTGTAAAAATAAGTAAGTAGAATGGAAAAAAGGTCCTCTAACTTTTTTTTTTTTTTTTGTCTCATTCTTCTGGACAAATTTATATTCTGCAATGAATGAAATGTAATGAAAAGACCCATTATTTTGCAGCATCTCGTTTGATTTGGCAAAGCACTCAAGATAATCAACTAGAAATGACTTGCTTTATTGGTTTTGTCTTATAAAATGTTTCTCTAAGAATGATACTCTGAAGGAAGTAAAGAAGATAGCATTCATGTGTGATGGTTATTTTGTTGGGCCAGTTTGGCTGGGTACTCAGTCATTTAATCAAATACTTATCTGGATGCTGCTGCAAGGATATCCTGAAAATGTTATTAACATCTAACATACCAATCAGTTCAGTTTAAATAAAGTAGTTAGCCTTCATAGTGTGGGTGGGGCTCATCCAGTCCTTTGAAATAACTGAAGAGCAAACACAGGGTTTCTTGGAAAGAGAAAACATTCTGTCTCAAGACTGTGACATCAGCTCCGACCAAGAATTTTCAGCCTGTTGACCTGCCGTACAGATAGTGGTCTTGTAGGCTCTCACAATTGTGTAAGCCAATTCCTTGAAATATGATAGACAGATAAATAGATATAAGGAGAAGATAGAAGTTGGTTCTGTTTCTCTGCAGGACCCTGACCAATATATATTTTGTTACCAAGGGTTATTCTAGCCCAGGGAAATGGATTCTTAAGGTTGAGTTTTATTTAATTGAGTCTAGGTTTTTTGGAATTGCTTCTCTAATCTGATTATATTTAAATCCCTCAATAAGAAGGGCTCTAATAGACTATGATGTGATGTGGCAGCAGATATACAAACTATCACCACCAGGTACCCTTAATCACATACTTGCAAAGGCAAGGTTCTACATGACTATGTATTTGATACCTTAGAACATAGTAGTTTAACAACTATAATATAGTTGACTGGTTGTTCCTAACTGCACTGGAGAAAATGGAATAAGAAAAGCATGACCTCAGAGCTTCAAATTCCCAGCTCAAGTTCTGCATAAATCAACTGAATGTTTCAATATCTGCCCTTAAGGAATCTTTGTCTCCAGTATGCATAAGACTGAGATTTCTGAAAACCAAATCCAAAGTCTCACTCTGTGATGGCCAAATTACAATGGAAGTTGAATTTCCAACCTTGCATGGTGTCTTCTATTAAAGTTAGAGCATTGACTGGGAAAGAATGAGAACCCAAAAATTAGAATGAGGACATAAGGGAATACCCTGATGAAGTTCACTGGAGTCTTCAAACCCCTTAATTCTGCTGAGTTTTTTCTTTACTAAGGTAAGCAGCCCTTCCACCCCTGTTTGGGGAGGTTAACCCTGATTTTCCTAAAGAATCTGTTGCCTTGCAAGATACTCTGATTATCCTGAGATGTTATCCCAGGCACCCCCTTTGTGTCTCTAGACCTATACCTAGATGTAAGTCCCAGCTATTCTCAATGGCTTTGGTACAAACTGTGGCCCATGAGGAATTATGTTATATATACCAAAAGAATCACATGATTTTTCCAATTTATACAGATAGAAAAAATTTCAATTTACACAGATAGGCTGTGAGGATGGGTATTAAGGGTGTAGGATAATGATAGAAAGAATATAAAGTTGGAGAAAGCTGAATTTACTGCCATGGATCCGCTAAACAGAGATTCTGGGCTTAATGTTGCTGTTCAAAGCATTAGAAAGGGCCTTAATAGTTTGGTTGAGCAGCTGAAAATGAACCAAAAATAGCTCACGCTAAATGAAACTGAAATGCTACAACTTCCTTGTCATACTATAGAAAAAGGTATCCAAAGTCTTAGGGAAATTGGTATGTTAGAGTTGATTTATTATGCAAGACTTGCTCATCCACCTAAGAACGTTCGGAGGATGCATCTTTCACCAAATCTTTGAGAGTTAAATTTGCAAAGGAAGCCCAGTATTCTTGAAAATCTCTGTGGTTACTCTTGTCTGTAAGCCAGAAATAAAATGGGAACTTCTGCCACTGAATTGGGATCCTAAATGCAATGGGGACAATTGAATCCTGGGGTTGCAGGTGTCAAGTTAACACTTAATTGCCAAAATGAGGTGAGTGTGGTTACCATAATGGATAGCAGAATCAAAGCAATACTCAAAATATTCTGACTTGTAGAGACCTATGGCTTTCAATAGATGGACAGTCCACTAACTTTTTACTTGTATAGCAAAAAAAATTCTAGATCAGGTGTAAAAGTTTAACTTGAATAATTAAAATATGTGTTCTTGGTAACTATTTCTGGCCTTGTGCCGGGTTTCAGACTCAGGACCCTTTAGATCAGTGGTTCTCAATCTTCCTAATGCTACACCTTTTAATACAGTTCCTGTGGGTTGTGACCCACAGGTTGAGAACTGATGTTTTAGATGAAGAGGAGGCTGAGTCTCCTTAATGAAGTACCTCACTATCCTGCCAGAAATTTGTACTGTTACTCTTTCTCATATCCTTCCCCAAAGAGATTTGTGTCCTTTATTAAGGTGACTGAATTTGAGAAAAGGAAAAAAAAATCATATTTAGGGGACATAACTGGACACTATCTCTAAACTGATAGGATCCCAAATTTCAGAGACCCAAAATATCACTGTGGTCTGCTAGTCATAGCTGGGGCTTATAGAGGTTAGGTGAAAAATAGAATTTTAGTTCAGATCCATCTCACAGTCATAGGACCCATCCATGGTTATTCCCACAGTTCCAGAATGCATAATTGGAAAAGATATACTCAGAAAGTGGAAGAATTTCTACATTGGTTCCATGACCTGTGGAGTGAGGGCTGTTATGGAAAGGCCAAGTGAAAGTCATCAGAACTGCCTCTACTTAGGGTACAAACTTAACCCGGTGGTGATTCCAATAGCAGCTACCTGAATTAATAGGCAAAAAGGGAAGTTATTGTACTGGCTGGAGTGATTAATCCTGATTACCAAGGAGAAATTGGGCTGCCACTATTAAGGGAAATAAGGAAGAGCATGTCCAGAATACAGCAGATCTTATAGGGTGCTTCTTAATTCTGTACTACTGTGTGATTAAAGACAATGGAAAACTACAACAACTCAATTCAGGTAAAACTACTAATGGCTCAAACAAACCCTTTAGGAACAAAGGTTTGAGTTATCTCACCATGCAAAGAACCACAACTAGCTCAGGTGCAAAGGGAATATGGTATGGAATGGGTAGTGGAAGAAGATAATTATAAATACCACCTGCAAACATATGACTAGTTGCAGAAACCAAGACTGTAATTGTTAGGAGTATTTCCTGCCTTATTTTGTTATGAGTATGCACACACACACACACACACACACATATATAGATAATATAATAAATAAGAAATATATACAATAGAACTTCTGTAAGTTGAACACCCAAGAGACTGTAAAAAACTGGTCAACATACAGAGGTGGCCAAAATGAGGAATTAGGCCTACTGTGCTGATACGTACATGTGGTGCATGTCCAGTCTATGAAAATTAGGTCAACTTAATGAGGTGGTCAGTGTAGGGAGGTGGTCAGCTGTGGAGGTTCTACTGTATTTTGAGATGAATAATAATGAATGCCTATTATTTCAAAATTTGGGGATGGAGCTAAAGCAATGCTTAGAAAGAAATTTATAGCTTTAAAACCTATCTTAGGAAAGCAGAAAGGTTTAAAATCAGCGATTTTAGCTACTACCCTAAAAAGATAGAAAAAGCAGACAAAACTAAGTCCAGAGTTAAGTATAAGATGGGAAGGGTACAGGTGAAACTTGGTAAATGCAGCATATAAATGTCTTAACACCATAACTAAGAAAATGCCATGAAGGGTATGTTGACCAGGTTGATGAAAATATTTTGGATTGTATATGAAACCAGCACATTGTACCCCAGGATTGCATTAATGTACACAGCTATAATTTAATAAAAAAAAAGAAAATAAGAAAATAATTAGGCAGCACCTGTGGCTCAGTGAGTAGGGTGCTGGCTATACCGAGGGTGGTGTGTTCGAACTTGGCCCCAGCCAAACTACAACACCAACAAAAAGTAAACAAACAAGAGTCTTAAAAAAAATGACTAAAACCTCTCTTCCTTTAAAGAGAAAAAAGAAAATTAATTGACCACTTAGTTGAAATGACTAAATTTCTTTCTTTCTTTCTTTCTTTTTTTGTTGACCTTGGTAGAGTGTTGTGGCATCATAGCTCACAGCAACCTCCCAGAGTCTCATTTTGTTGCCATTGGTGGAGTGCTGTGGCATCATAGCTCACAGCAACCTCCAGCTCTTGGGCTGAGGCAATTCTTTTGCCTCAGCCTCCCGAGTAGCTGGGACTGCAGGTGCCCATTTCAACACCTGGCTATTTTTTTGTTGTAGTTTGGCTAGGGCCGGGTTTGAACCTGCTACCCTCAGAATATGGGGCCAGCACCCTACTCACTAAGCCAGAGGCACTGGCCATGACTAAATTTCTTACCAGAGAAAATATACTAGAATTGACCCAAGAAGAAATAAAATATCTGAACAGCCTTATATGTGTTAAAAAAAAAAAACCTGAAAAAAATGTTTCCAGAAAGAAAACTCCAGGCCCAGATGGATTCATTGTGGAATTCTACCAATTCAGGAGGAAATAACAAAGAAATGATCAACGATGCATCTTCATGAGGTCTGACAATTACATTCACAAACTCATCCTAGAAAAAGTACTACATACCTCACTGTTGAATATCACTATGGTCACCTTCAAAGTACTCCCCTGGGAAGCTATGCACTGTGGTATGCCAACACCTAGTCCACCCTTTAAAGCAATTTTGGAACTCTTTTTCTGGAATGGCCATCAGAGCTGTCACTGTGTTATCCTTGATGTTCCGATTATCTCCAAAATGTCTTCCTTTCAATAATTCCTTATCTTCAGGTAAAGAAAATAGTCCTTGGGGGCCAGATCAGGTAAGTAGGGAGGACGCTTATTTGTTTACTGGCTAAAAACTCCCTCTCAGAAGTGTCATGGGAGTTGATGCTTTGTCATGATGCAAGAGCCATATCTTTCTCAAATCAAGATTTTCAGTTAAGATTTTCCTAACAGTTTCTATATTGATCTCTATCAGTTGGTCTGCTGTGCTTCTGACAGCTGATAATTTTGATGCACAATTCAATTAATTTTTCCAATTTTTCATCAGTTCTGGTCATTACTGGCTTCCCTGACCTCTCTTCATCAGTGATGCTTTCTTTCCCCTCAAAAAAATCTGTTTAATCCATTTTACACTGCCCTTTTATTTATAGCATTACCCCCATGAAGTTGGACTAACACATCCCTGATTTCATTTCTACTCTTGGTGAGTTTAACAAGAAATTTTTAATGTTTGTTCATTGCTCTAATTCTGGCTCTGAAATTCTCATGATGGTGCACAAAACACAACAACAACAATGAACATCATTCAGCAGGACACTGCCACAGGTTGGCATGAACACAGCTGCGAGACACTGATGTATCAAGGTTATGGAACCTTAACAAGTTGTTTGTACAGTGCTGCCAACATAAGCACACAGTGGCAAGTTTGCAAACTTAATCATCAAACCTTGTATTTCAAAATATAGAGGTGAAAGACCAATTATCAGCTTATTTCCTGAGGGTAGCCTAACTCTGATATCAAAACCCAAGAAAGGCATTACAAGAAAAGGGAACTTCACACCAATATTCCCCATGATTACAGGAACAAATGTGGATAAACTATTAACTAATCAAAGACAGTAATATATGAAAATAATAATTTCCATGATCAATGTGGATTATTCCAGGAACTTAGGGTTGATATAATGCTGAAAGACCACTCAGCGTAAATTACCACATTAACAGATACAAGAAAAAGTGATATGACAATAAATGAACAAATATTTGACATAATGCAAATTCATACTTACTTGTGATACAACATCTGAGTCTACTAGGAGTAGTAAGAAGCTCCCTTGATGTGATGAAAGACCACTATTAAAAAAATTCCAGGTAATCATTATTCTTATTGATGAAATATTGAGCATATTTCCTATAAAGTTGGGGAAAGGCAATAATGTCTGCTCTTAGTTTTTTTGTTTTAAACAATATTTTATTGGATATTTTAGTTGGGGAGTTAAGGCAAATATGAGGTAGAGATTATAAAGAAAGAAATAGGCTGGTGTGGTGGCACACGTATATAATCCTAGCACTTTGGGAAGGTGAAGTGGGAGGATCTCTTGAGCTCAGGAGTTCAAGACCAGCCTGTGTGAGAGAGAGGTCCTGTCTCTGCTAAAAATAGAAAAACCAAAGTCTCCATCTTTTTTATAGCTGCATGGTATTCCATGGTATACATATACCACAACTTGTTTATCCTTTTGTTTACTTAAAAAAAAATAGAAAAACTAGCCTCATGTCGTGATGGGTGCCTGTAGTCCTAGAAACTTGGGAGGCTGAGATAGGAGGATCACTTGAGCCCAGGAGCTTGAGGTTGCTATGAGCTAGGATGACACCAGGGCACTCTAGCCTGGAGCAATATAGTGAGACTCTGTCTCAACCCTCATAACAAAAGAAAAAGGCCCTTATAAACCATTACATAATTGTGTAGAAGATTCCTTGAGTTCAGGAGTCCAAACCCAGCCTGGAGAACATAGCAAGATCCTATCTCTAATATGTCCAGGTTTTATTCTAGATAGTGAAGATGTAAAATATAAATAGTTGGAGACTTAAAATTAAACTTATCTGCCATGTCAATAAATAGAATAATTTTTTTTTCAGGTAATAAATATTCTAAAAAAATTTAATAATAATGAAAATGGAAAGAAAGAAAACAAAACATATATACATACATTATTTGGTTTTCATTTGCCTTGTATATTTTTATCACATTTCCTTTCATATTTCTTTACCCTTTTGTTCCAGATGCACTTTTTATGTATAGCACAGAGGAATGGGGTACATATGACTTGTGCTCACCAATATTTCTTATTGTCCTCTTTTTGAACACAAAGAAACTTCTATTTCTCAGCCCCTAGAGTCATGTAAGTTCTGATTAATGAGTTATAAAGCTCACTTGTGTCTTTTAGTCTGATACACTTCAGAATCAGTGTGCAATTCTCTGTGCTCTAACTTAATACTTCAGGTTAGAAGAAGGTGCTATAAAATTGAGGCACCCTGCAATTCTTAGCTGTTGCACAGAAGGCAGCCTAAGCCCTATATGAAGAAAGAATTGAATATTTGTTGGGCTGCCAAAATTTTGTTTGCTTTTTCCATAGCATTGCCTAGGTTATCTTGACCGATAGACTCTGATTCACTTTTTACTCAATCTGAGAATCATTATCTTTTTGTAATTTATTCTGTTTAATATTCATTATGTTCCAACCTCAGAAAATGAACATAGTATTTTAGAAGCTTTTTTGAAAACATGCTGTCCAAATAAAGTCATTTTTAGTGGGAAAAAAAGATGGAACACTTATATGTGTTTGAGTATGTTGGAATTATATTGTCTTCATAGAGAAATCTTTAAAATATAAGGTTGAAGTAAAGGAAATTCTAATATAGGTACTTCTTATGTACATGAAAAAAGAACTATGTATTGGGAATGCAAAAATATATACATCTATAATGAACATACAAAAACATGTACGTGGAATGGATACATAGCAGCTTCATCACAGTGTTTTCCCTTCCACAGAGAGAAAGGGAGAAAAGTGGGCCTGGAAAGAGGAATGATTAGGACTTCTACATTATCATTACTTATTTTGTTTAAAATATTGAAACAGGCTGGATACAGTGGCTCACACCTGTAATTCTAGCACTCTGGGAAGCTAAGGGGCGGGGTGGATTGCTTTAGTTCAGGAGTTGGAGACCAGTCTGAGCAAGAATGAGACTCTATCTCTACTAAAACTAGAAAAAACTAGCTGGGGTCATGGAGGGCACCTGTAGTGCCAGCTACTTGAGAGGCTGAGGCAAGAGGATCACTTGAGCCCAGGAGTTTGAGGTTGCTCTGAGTTATGCCATGGCACTCTACCGAGTGCAATAGAGTGAGACTCTGTCTCAAATAAATAAATAAATAAATAAATAAATGTATGTTGAAACTAACATTAACCTTTGATATTCTAACCTTAGTTTCCTGTGGTGAATATTGGGTTGGGTATTTTATCAGATTCTGTATTTTTCTTTACTGTTCTGTCCCCCCTCAGTATTAAAAAAAGAATTTTTATTACCTGAAAAAAGTTTATTCTGTTTCTATTTACTGAAATGACAGATATGTTTAATTTTAAGTCTCCGACTGTCTATATTTTATATCATCAGTATCTAGAATAAAGAAAGCCTGGGCATATTAAATACCCAATAAATACTTGTTTAAAACAATTAATGAATTTTCCATGATATATCTAGACATCTATTTCATGATTCAACTTTGGACTTTCAAATCTAAAAGTAGAGAAGTTTCTTCCTTTTTCTTTCCTCTAGTTTTGGTAAAATGTGCCATTGTTTTTTACATTGTTACCGTTTCTTAAGTTTATCTTCTGTTCTGTGGCCAAAACTGTTGCAGCTGTTTATGTCTGTAGCTGTAGTTTTAGGGGATTCAATACTTTCTGTAAACTCCTTTACTGTGACTTCCCAATGTCTGAGTTCTTAATTTTGATTTATTTATTACTTAAACTGATTTAATTACCACATTTTATTTTTCAAAATAAGGACTTACATATTCTTGCCTTTGTGTGTGTGAAGATATATGTCTAGTTTTATTTTCTAAGAGAATTTTGTAGACATTGCTTCACCGTCTGCTGGCTGCAGTATTGTCTGTATGAGGCCAGTCCCCTTCCTCTCCCCTTGTAGGTGATGCTCTCCTACCATTTTTCTGGCTGGTTGTCCACAGTAGTCTTTATTTATGCTTTAAAATGAATACTCTCACTAACATATGTTACATTTATCATTTTCTCCTTTTTTTTATTAAATCATAAACACATAGATCATATATACTTTAATGCATTTGTGGGGTACAAGGTGCTGATTTCATATAGAATTAGGAATACTTACATCGCACTGGTTAATATATACCTCATCCTGTTTACTTAATTGTTGTGTTAAGACATTTATACTCTATACTAATAGATCCAACATGTACCCTTGCATTATGCACCATAGGTGTGATCCCACCATTCACCCTCCATCGATCTGACCTCCCCCCTCTCTTTCCCATCCTTCCCGCTCCCTCCTTTATCCTGGGCCATAGTTGTGATCTATTCTTCATATGAAAGTGTGAGTGATTGTAAATTGGTTTCATAATAGTACTGAGTACATTGGATATTTTTTCTTCCATTCTCGAGATACTTTACTAAGTAGGATATGTTCCAGCTCCATCCATGTAAAACGTAAAATTTCTCCTTTTCAGTGTGAAGATTCAAGCTTACCTTTATTCAATAAACTTTTCCAATTTTGCTTTTCAATTTTTTTCTTGAGGAGTTTCTGGGAATTTGAGTAAAGAAAAACTTACTATTTTCTTTAGCCACTTTGGTCATGCAAATGCTGAAATTACATTGTCTTCTGTATCTGCCATTACCTTTTTAATTGCTTTTATATCTTTGCTTTACTCTAGTTTACATTTAATTTTTCTTCAAAAAGTTCCTCTAAGTTCACTAGAAAGGAAGCATGACATTTTAGGCAACAGATTTGTTATGTAAAGTTGAGGTTAAGAACAATGAACTTGAGCCCAGAGAATTATTGACTGCAAGTGGCCTCTGAGAAGGCTGTTATATAAGCATTCCCCAGTGATCTTCTTCTAGTAGTTATAAGAGTAAACCCATAAAAACAAGGGAATGGGAGAGAAAATGGAGATAGCAACAGTAGCAATTGACTTAGAAGGGCAGATAAAGATGAACACTTCTTCAGTCAGGCTAAAAAGAAGCAAGCAACTCATGTTGTAAAAACAGGCAAACCTCAGGAATGGAAAGCATTAAGTATCTGTGAAAGACAGAGCGCCAGGTAGAGAGCTAAATGTAGAATGGGTTGAAAGTCTACGTGAAAGTCAGACCTTGTCTGACTTGTCTGTAGCCTAGGTAGTCAGGTGACCCTTCCTCCCCTCCTAGTAGAAAAAGCATCTCCACCTGAAGCAAGGGAACTAAAGATGTTCTGGGCCCATGAACACTAAATCCAAGTTAAGGCATGAGGATTGGATCGCCAGATTTCTCTTTGTCTCATGTCCTCTTGTTTTGTGTGTGTGTGGTTTTTGGCCGGGGCTGGGTTTGAACCCTCCACCTTCGGCATATGGGGCTGGCACCCTACTCCTTTGAGCCACAGGTGCCACCCACCCCATGTCCTTTTTTAATCGTTTGCAAATTATTCATCACTTTTCTTCTGTTATTCTGTTGATAAATCTTTGATTTTACAAACATTCTTAAGGTTATCTTTTTGAAACAATATCAGAAATTAATTTATATGCTCTTCCTGATACCACAAGAAACTTTATACGTTCACAAAATCCCTTTATTCCTCCTCTGCATTCCTCCACCATGCTCTTGCGAACACCACCCATATTGATGAAATCTGGAATTTGTGTTCCTGGTTTTGCTCTTTAATCCCCAAACCTACTTTAATTTTAAGCAATAAAATGTTTTCTAGTTTTTTCGGTCACCATAGCATTTTGTAGCTCGCTTGAATAACTGTTTGGCTGTTACCACATTTTGGTTTCAAAATTTTTGCCCCTCAAAACTTTGAAGACGCTATTCTGTTGTCTTCTAGTTTTATTTATTTAAGAATTATTGATATATCTGATGTGAATTTTGTTCTATTTCCTTTTTTGTAATCTTTCTCTCTCTCTCTCCTCTGTCTATTTTATCTTTTTTCCTCCCTATTTCTGCCTTCCTCTTTCTGGGAATTATTAGGATTTGCTCTTTGACCAGGGTATGGCCAAGGATGTTTACCCCACTCTAATCAGCTTCTGTCTTTAATACACAAGTTCTTTCATAGCCTCAAAACATTTAATAATTCATGTACTTTGTGACCACTTGCATAGGGGTGCCTGGGGAGGATAAGAAGGTTCTTCATTTCCAAAGCATTACAACTATTATTGTAACGAATCATTACATATACACATGGTCATGAATTATTCCATATACACATGATCTATCAGTGTGTACAGTTGCCTTTTAACTTTCAGCAATTTGGCATGCTCTGGAGAGGGCCAAAAGTTTGATTTCTTGAATCTATTTTGCTCCTCGTAAGAGTAGATTCCGTGTGAGAAGCTAGAGTAAGTTATTGGATAAACCAGTATAGATTTTCCTTTTAAGATGAGACCTATGAATAAACAATATTAAGTCATGGTTTGGCTTGGTTGTATTCAGGTATCTGTTCTGGACTTAAGATACTTCTCAGACAGAAACACAATCATAAGGTTGATGGATTGAGAGCAGTAGATGTGTGAGTAGAAATGTGAGAAAGGGAGATAGAAATGAATATTTAATAATTATCTACTGACCTAGCTGGACTTGGGATGCTTTTAGTTATCAACAGAGATCATGCTGCATTTGCTATCTTCAGATCTGAAGGTGGTCCTAGTACAAGAATTGAAGACGCTTTGAATAATTTGGCTGAGGTGATAACTGATCTGAAGCAAGATGAGTCAGTCTAGGTTACCGGATCAAGGGATAGGTTGTTACAGGCAACAGGTGTTTGGTGTGTACCATGTCATGGCATTGGCACCCTGGAGTATGTCCTAATTTTTTGCCAACATATAGAAAGAAAAGTTTGTGATAATTTGGGAGCCTCAGAGTAGAGGGTGGTTCATTGATATTTTGAAATTAATGAATGCCTCGTTAGTGGTGTTGAACTGTTGGATTTAGTCAAATTATATTTGAAAAAAATCATTTTATACCCAAGTCCTTTTCTAACCTCATCCACCACTCCCATGTGCAAGTTATGCGTACATCTACAAGACTCATATGGATACATTGTGCTAATTTCTTCCTCAAATTAAAGGAATAATATTAGTTACCAGTATTTCCTTTTTAATCTTAATGTTCTTGTATTTATATGTGCAAATTACCATACTCATATTGGAACTTAAACTAAGAGACCATACTTTTGAGTACTAATTTATAAATTCTCTTAATGATATTGGGAATCTATGAATGAGGGAAATTCATATATATAGTCATGTTTAGAGAACGAGCCAGTAGTTTTTCAGTATTGGTCATTTTTTACTAGTAATTGATTATAAATAGTCCGTGAGGTTCTCTCTGCATTGTATCTGGAAGAAATTCTCCAGGAGATATGAACGGTACCATTGCCAGTCTCAAGTGTTTTTGTATGCTTCTCTCTCTCTTTTTTTGTTAAGTTTCTTTGGTCTCTTCTGGGGTTTCCAGAATAGAGGGACTCTTCTCTTCATGTCACCATTTCTGTGAAAATCCTACCTCCTAACATGCACTTAACTTGAAAGGCAGGACATGTGCAGTTCATAGAACCATAGAAATTGCTTGGTGCCTTTTCCATGGTTGGCAATTACTTAGCATTAACAGTTTAACAGTAATTATGTCTTCATGGGGGTAGATGTAGAATTTTAGTGAAATCTGAAGATCATAAGACCAGCGAGTCCAAGAGTCTAGTAAAAATATCTTTAATGATATTTTAAAAGAGAAAGAAAGAGGAGATTTTGTATGTTGGCTTTTCAGAATTTCAGTCATTGACTAAGAGCAACCTTATTAAAGCAACCACAAGATGGCACCAGTGTTCTATTTTAAAAGCTATGGTCAATTGGCCAGAGGATTCCTTTTGTCTTTCATCTTTGCATGCTCCTAGTCCTAGTTACACCTGCCTTTTGAGGTTATCATTCATGAGCTATAGTCCTAATAGCAGCAGTATCACATTTAAAGTCTGTAGATGGAGTAACTGGTTTGGGAATTCCATTCATCGAACTATATCTATATTAAGAAGCGAATGACTCAGCTGCTCTCCTAAATCTTTAAGATGAAATGTGAGAGTTTTTGTGTTCATAAGCGCTATGCAAAGGAGCAAGTCCAAACCCAGGGCCTCTCATTGCCCATCTTCATGGCATTTCTTCAGCACATCAGCAGCAGATTCCAGCGCCTGCCCCAAAACACAACCACTGAATGTCTGCACCTGTTCACAAATCAGTCACTACAAAGTACTCAATTTTATTAGAAAAACGTGTGTGTAGTCTTCTGCCTCTAGATGATCTATTCTAGACTCTTTTATTTTAGTAACCAGGATATCCAGATGATTAATGTTTGTGTGGGTTTAGGATGTCAATCAAAAAAGACTTTGCCATTAATGTCTCTCCTGTCAGTTCTTCTGAATCATTCTGTAAAAGGAATTTGGCCTTCTTAAAATTTCTGGGAAATAAAGCCAGGCCAAATGTTTGATGAACTCCTCTGCTGTCTCTGATCTGTGAAATCCTTTCATATTGGTTTCAGCGCTCTAGACTCTGCTCCAGGTGCAACTGTAAGGTGGTCTAGAAGTGACATGGCTTCTGCTTAAGTGTGTCTCTTAATCCTCTGAACTTAACCCAACCCTTCTGGCCTGGATTCTGGGAATGGTGTCCACTTTTCAAGATGGGATCATCTGTACTCCAGAAAACATCAGTATGAGAAAGACAAGGGTATTAGGGAATAAATTCAAGAATATAGTTCTAAACTTAAAGACTTATCTATTCTGTTTCTTATGCACTTTACTAACTTCACCAGTCCAGGTAAAGTTAACCAACCAAAGCACTACTTGGTGCTTGGTCATCTAGCCTTTCTTCATCTCCAATCGCAAGCAGATTCCGTTTTCCTTCTGTGCCCCAGTCCTTCTCCAGCAGGCTTTGTGAATTTTCTCTCCCCTCCTTTCTCCTTTTCTAAGTCTTGTTCCTTTAGGTTAGCAAAACCAAATTTGGTATAAATGAAGCAAAGCTGCACACTGGTAAGTATAAGGTGTCTCTGCCTTGCATTAATATTTTTCTTACATGATCATCTATTTTTTACATTTGACCTTGGGCTACTCAGAGGTGAGGACTATCTTATTCATCTCTGTTTTTGGTACTCAGAGGACTCTCTAATGTTAGCCAACAGGGAAAGAGGAGAGACCTTAGTAGCAAAGAAAAGAACCTTTTAACCCTGCCTAGTCTCCCTACAGAGGAGGTATTGCTTGCTTTTCCTTAGCTCCTGAAGTTATATTGTTGCAATATGGCGGTTATGATGGCTGACACCGATTCTATCCCCAAGTAGAGGCTGTAGGGTCTCTTCAGGTGCCTCGGTTTTTTTTCTTTTTTTATTGTTGGGGATTCATTGAGGGTACAAGAAACCAGGTTACACTGATTGCATTTGTTAGGTAAAGTCCCTCTTACAATCACCAAGACCCCACCCCCTCGCTCCTCTTCATTTCCCCACCCCTCCCTCATTCTTTCTCTCTCTGCTCTCCCCTTCCCTCACCCCCACCGTGTCATTAATTGTCATTATATCAAAAGTGAGTACATGGGATTCATGCTTCTCCATTCTTGTGATGCTTTACAAAGAATAATGCGTTCCACTTCCATCCAGGTTAATACAAAGGCTGTAAAGTCTCCATTTTTTAAAAAATAGGTGCCTCTGTTTTTAAGAGACGTATGAGGTATTTTTTTGCTTCTTCTTATCTGCCCCCTCTTTGTTTTTTTCCCTCTCCTTTCTTCCTTGTGGGAGTTAACACTGTATAGCTGTTCTTTTTGCCACGGAACGTGACGAATTCACTCCGTTTTCTTCTGGGTTAAAACTCAAAAGATCTAAGTAATTGCATCAGACATTGAGGTTTGAAAATGGAAATGTGAATAATTAAGAAAAAAATCTGAGTGAGGGACTGAAATAGACGGCAGCAGGAACAACTATGAATATAATCCATGAATAGAGGGGGAGAAACATATTGCGGAAATGAAAATAATCACGGCGGGCCGGTAGACTCATCAATGGCCTCCCTTGAACCGCGGCTCCCAGCATTTATGACCTGTGTGGCTCTGGGCGTGGCCCTATGATTGGCTTGCTTGGAAGCAAGACAGTGTAGGTTCCTACTGACTTGGAGTCAGGTTTGCAATGTTAACACGTAGTAAAGCTCTCAGAAGCAGCCACTTTGTCCTTGACATCTATCAAATGCCTTTTGACACAATAAAGTGAATTTCTCATTTCCTGTAGTGTAGTGATGCCAATAAATTTAGCTTAGAAAACAGCAGAAGGCAAGCTGAGGACTCCTCGAGAAAAAGAAAAATAGAGATTTCTTTAAGAGAAGTGTTAGAATTTTGGAGATCACACTCGCTGGAAAAGGAAAAATGAGATCGTGAAGGCCACGCTCAATATACCCCGAAAACAAACTACACCCGCCTGCTCTTTGACATTGGAATATAAAAAGGGGACAATAATTTAGCAATCAGATCAGAGAGAATCACTAGAAGAAATCTCACGGAAGAAACTGGGAGCACAAAGCCAGGCAGCATCTGAGTTGCATGTGGCGATGAGAAGTAAGAAGTTTGCGATGTGCTCTGAGGCTGCTGTCCTCAACACCCTCTCCCCGCCCCTGCAGCACAGCGGGCCTGCAAAGCCTCCTCTGTATTTACAGCCGCTCCCCATCCCTCTGCTGTCTGAGCTCCGCCTCCTGTCGGATCTGCTACTGTAAACTGCGCATGTGAGGGACCTAGATTGCGGGTTCCTCCTTAGGAGAGTCTAATGCCTGATGACCTCAGCTGGGTCTGAGGCAGTGACGCTAGCCCTGCATTTGAGCAGATGCAAATGCAGATTTTCATGAGAAGAGAAGTCTGACTGCACAGAGACCATAATAAATCAACTGCTTGCAGAATCATATCGAAACCATTCCCCCATCTGTAGAGAAACTGTCTTCCATGAAGCAGGTCCCCGGTGCCAAAATGGTTGGGGACCACTGCTCCAAGACATTAGGACATCGAGTTAAAAGCATAGACTTTGAGGCCAGGGTGTATAGAACTACCTCTTACTATTTGTGTGATTTGGGGCAGGTTACTGAACTTCACCCTGCCACGCTTTCTCCATCTTAAAAATGGAGAAAACAATACCTGGCTCATTACGTTCTTATGAAGACTACATTATATGAAATGTGGAATTTGATAAGGGCTATGTGTTGTTTAGCTACTATTATGTGATGTATTTTCACCCTTAAGGCTTTTTTTTGGGTAGTTCATACCTTTGTCGAGGAAAGGAAAATTTGCTACAAAGTTTTTTTCTTTTAATCATAAGTGAGTTCAATGTTATCAAATCATCTGTATGAACTGGGAAGATGGGATGGATTCTCTCCAAATGTGTATTTAGCAAATGGTATATTATGTTTTCTAACCTTGAAAAGTGCTATAAAACCCTTTCTGTGAAAATACAATGTGAATTCAATCGACTAATAGTTGATATAGCATTTCTCATGGTTATAGGTGAGATTGGCCTATGATTTTCTTCTGTCTCTTGTGAATAATGATGTTATGTTCATCTCATCATTTCTTCTCTTTTTCTATTCTCCGCAGGAATTTTTATAAGATAAAGACAACCTGTTACTTGAAAAGTTGCTAAATCACTTCTGTGATGTTTTCTGGGTCCAGTGCCTTTAAGGAATGGAAATATTTCACAACCAATTCAATTTCTTTGATAGTATAGGGTGAACTAAGTTTTTATTTTTTCTTTTGCCAACTTTGGTAATTTATATTTTTCTATCAATGTGTTTCTCTCACTTGTTTTTAAGTTAATTGCCATATTTCCATTTTTTTAAGATTAGAAAAATATGTTATTTTCTGTGCTTTGTGACATTTTCTATTCTTAGTATTAATTTGTGTCTACTTTCTTTTTTCCATAATCAAAATTTTAAAGCTTTTCCACTTTCCACTCTTTTAAGAGAACCACTTGATTTTCACTGTATTTTAAAATTCTTTGGTCTTTCTATTTCTTTAATTTCTACCTTGCTTTTATTTTCTTCCTTCAGTTTTTAAATTCTTCTGCTAACTTAGATTGTCTGCTTGTTGTTTTATAATGAATGCATTTAAATCTGTAAATTTTCACTAAAGTGATTCACCCCCATTCTACATGTTATGCTGTGTAATATTCTAATGATGTAGAAATTTTAATACTTTCTATGAATTTTAGTACTTTCTTTAGAAGATTCTTTATTAACCCATGAATTATTTTAAAGTAAATGATTTCTAAAACTATTGAATTTTCTTGGTTCTATTTTGTTTTTATTCATAATTTCATTACATTGGTGTCCGAGTGGTCTATAGAAGGCCCATTCTTTGGAATTTGTTGAGATGTGTTTTGTGGTCTAATATGTGTTCATTTTTATAAATCTGTATGTGTTTTTGAAAATAATAGTTTTTTGTGTAAGATTCATTCACCATAAATATGCTGCACATTTCCATGTTTTAGTAATTTTATTTGATTTTCCTATCAATTTCTGAGAGAAAGACAGAAAGAAAGATATGGGTGAAATTTTCCACCATAATTATGAGTTTGTCAATTTTTCTTTGTAATCCTATTTGTTTTCTTTATTTTCTGGACTATTTGGTCTGATATGTATTCAGGGAAATTATTCCTTTTATCAATATCAAATGTCTCTCTCTCTGTATTTTTTTTTTTTTTTTTTGAGACACCCTTGCTCTGTCACCTGGGCCAGAGTGTAGTGGCATCATCATCACAGGTCCCTGCAACCTCAAACTCCTGGGTTCAAGTGATCTTCCTGCCTTAGCCTTCCACATAGCTGGGACTACAAGTACACACTATCATGCCTGGCTAAATTTGTGAGTTTTTGTAGCAACAGGATCTCACACTTACTCAGGCTGGTCTTTTTTTTATTTTTATTTATTTATTTATTTATTTATTTATTTATTTATTTATATATTTGTAGAGACAGAGTCTCACTTTATTGCCCTCAGTAGAGTGCCGTGGCGTCACATAGCTCCCAGCAACCTCCAACTCCTGGGCTTAGGTGATTCTCTTGCGTTAGCCTCCCAAGTAACTGGGACTACAGGCACCCGCCACAACGCCTGGCTATTTTTTTGTTTTGCAGTTTGGCTGAGGCTGGGTTTGAACCTGCCACCTTTGGTATATGGGGCCGGAGCCCTACTCACTGAGCCACAGGCACTGCCCCTCAGGCTGGTCTTGAACTCCTGGCCTCAAGCAATCTTCCCATCTGGGCTTCCCAAAGTCCTGGGTTTGCGTGAGCCACTGAGTTCAGCCCACATGTCTCTCTTTATACCTCATTTTGTTCTTGTTATTGTTGCTTTTTTGTGTGTGTGTGGAGACAGAGTCTCATTTTGTTGCCTTTGGTAGAGTGCTGTGGTTTCACAGCTCACAGCAACCTCCAGCTCTTGGGCTTAGGCGATTCTCTTGCCTCAGCCTCCTAAGTAGCCGGGACTACAGGTGCCTGCCACAATGCCCGGCTATTTTTTTGTTTTGCAGTTCGGCTGGGGATGGGTTTGAACCTGCCATCTTCGGTATATGGGGCCGGAGCCCTATTTGCGGAGCCACAGGCGCCACCCTCTTTATACCTCATTAAGTGTTTGATACTTAAAAATATGGCTGTATCGGCTTCATTTAATATTTTTTGGTATATATTTTTCCATGCTTTTATTTTTAAGTTTTCAGTACTGATTCGTTTTAGGTATGTGTCTAATAAACAACATATAGCTAGATTTTTTTTTTTCCAAAAATGCCTTATCTGTTTGTTGTTTTTCTTGTATTTTTCTGTTTTTTTTTTTTAGAGATAGGGTCTGTCTATGTTGGTCAGGCTGGTCTCAAACTCCTGGCCTCAACTGATCCATCTGCCTCCACTTCCCACATAGCTGGAATTACAGTGGACCACCATGGCCCAAAAAACTAGTCTGAATTGAATGTTTGTTAGTGTTTTTAAGCCATTTGAACTTTTTTTTTTCACTCTGTCTCCCAGCCTAGAATGCAGTGGCTAACCTACAGTTAGCCATCATAGCTCACAAGAACCTCAAACTCCTAGGCTCAAGCAATCCTCCTGCCTCATCCTCTGAGGCCCAAGCCACCACCCTCAGCTAATTTTTTCCTATTTTTAGTACAGATGGGATCTTGTTCTTGCTTGGGCTGATATCAAATTCCTAAGCTCAACCAATCCTCTTACCTTGGCCTCCAAGACTGTTAGAATTACAGGGAGAGCCGCCACAATGGGCTCCCATTTGAAGTTTTTGTATAATTTATTTTTGGTTTTTTTTTCTGTTATCCTATATTGTATTGTCTATGATGTTTTTATTCCCACTTGCTTTTTCTATTGTTACTCTTTGCTTTTTTTTATTGGGTATGGTTTTCTTTCTTCCTATTTGCTTTAAAGGTTACTCTTGACTTTTTTAACATATATGTTAGCGTTATATTTCTCTAACAAGTTATAAAG
Organism: Perodicticus potto; assembly: GCA_963574655.1. Taxonomy (NCBI): domain Eukaryota; kingdom Metazoa; phylum Chordata; class Mammalia; order Primates; family Lorisidae; genus Perodicticus; species Perodicticus potto. The sequence goes on along the minus strand of CAUYRH010036615.1, from coordinate 63,515 downwards.
TTAATTAGTAACTCTATTCTTTTGCAAAAAGAACAAAAATATTCGCAATATTTTTATTTCTTACTGAAATATCAGTGGTCAACTTCCATGTTATGTTATTTTGAATTTTAATTCCATTTTGATTTTTAAACACATCCATGAAAATTATTGTCACAGTTTCTACTTACTTAGTCTAGCAATATATTTTCAGAACCAATTTGCTTACTGTTGAATTTTCCTCTACTTCTTTGAATCAGTTTTATTACCAATGCAAATTCTTTAGTAGTTCCTTTGAAAATATCAGTAAGGCATAAACTCATATTCTTTCATATCTGGATATGTATTTAATTATCTTCCTTCTCCAATGACTATTTATTATATGTAGAATTTTACTTTAGGTACAGTGAAAGTATTTCCCCCCTATCTTTTGACATTTATTTTTGCCTATTTTTGTGAGGGCTCTGCTACCCACATTACAGCTGCTTCTTTATGGGTAACTTTATGGGTGATTTTTAAAATGAAGGCTTAAATTTTTCCTTTCTGTTATCGATGCTTTGGTGTTTCACTGTGATCTTTCCATTTTTATTTTGTAACTAATGTGTTGAGTTGAATACTTATAGGATGATTCATTATGAGATGTCTTAAAATTGCCAGCTTTCATTCTGAAAATATTTTTTCCCCTTTTTATTCTTATTATTTTTTCTGGAATGATAAACTGTCTTCAATGTGTCTTAATCCTGCTTTCATATTTTCCATTTATTCATCTCTATAGTACATTTTGGAAATTTGCAGAAAATTTCCACATTTTTGTTCAATCTTCCCATTAATTTTCTCTTTGGCACTTATTAGGTGACTATAAAAATAATCAACAGCTAGTGTTAACTTTAGTGATTACTATGTTCTAAGCATTTTATGTATAAGCACTACTTATTTTTCCCCAAAACTCAGAAGATAGATAGTATTATCATCTTTAACTTCTTAGATAAGGGGGGAAAAGCACAAAGAGAAATAACTTGTCCCAAATGACAGAGGTGATAAGTGATAAAACCAGGATTCAAATCCACACATCTGTGTCCAGAGACCATTCTTTTAACTACTGTAATTCTGTGCCTCTCTATAGGGTTTTAGTTACTCTACTTTTCATTCTAAGATTTCCAGTGATATTTTTTTCACCCCTGACTATTCTTATTTCCAAATGTCCTGTTCATGTTTCATGGATGCTATGTTCTATTTGATGGATGGATTGACAATGTGTTTATTTTAATTGCATTTTCAGATTTTTAGGTTTTTTTAGTTTCAAATCTTCTTTCATGGAGCAGTTTGTTTCCTGTTTTTTTGTAATTTTAATGTTCCTCATCTTGCCTAGGAATTTTTGCCTATGGGGGCTCCGTTGGGTGTTTACCAACTGTCTTAGGCTTTGCACACTTGTGCTGTGTTCAACAGATTTTCTAGTAGCAACTCTTTGTTCTTGCTCTGCAGATTATAAATTTTCTCTGCTGTGTGTGGCCAAGGGCATTTGGGATTTTATTTTCAGTATACTAGTGAGTGGGTAGAACAATTCCACTCCCCCCCCCCGTCACTACTGGGAATCATGGTCTCAGTCCCTGAATTTGCATGGGGGGCTGGGTGTGTCCTCCAACACACAAGGAATGTGCTTGGAATCCCTCATGTGAATGCTGACACTCCAGCTTCCATTGCCGAGACCATCCCAACTCCTACAAGACTCTGCAAGTTCTGACACCTGATTACCACGTGGACTGCCTCTTCATTTTGGCCTGCAGAAATTTTATGTCTGTTATTAGGAAGGCTATGTGGTTGTAATTTAAGACAATATAGCTCATCCTTTATTTTCCTGACTTTGGAGAATATGATGATGGCTTCAGCATGTGCGTACACCACTGTTTTAATGTAAGTCTTCTCTTTAAATTTAGGTTTAAATGAGGCACATTGAAGAAGAAAGTAACTTCTTTCCTGGTAAATGGAAGCAGACATTGTATAAATAAGGCAATGTGTATGCAAGTCCTGATCTTGCTTTGTTTCCCTGGAAACATCTGTGAAGAAAGTTGAAAGGATGAGTAGGGAGTCTATAAAGCAGTTCTCCTATATGGACTGCCAGTTTTCCTGTCCTTGAAAGTTGCAAAGTAATCTTTTCCTTTTGAATAATCAGATATATGTCTGAACACATAATTCAGTTCTGTGTATATTATCATAGTGATCACACAGAGTTAGTTAGACACAGTAAGATGTTGTGTTACGTAAAGCAACCCATAAGGAGTCTTTGAGTTTTTTTGTACAAGTAACTATCATTAGTTTAAAGATTCCTCTGCTCAATGAAATAAAAAAAATTAAACCATATTGTGGTATAGTATAATTCAGAATATATGTGGTATTTTCCTTGGTTCCCTGCTAAGAACTTCAGGACCTCTTGGAATTTCCTGAGTGATGGGAATATCTTTGTTTTACACTAATGTGGGGGCTCAAGAGGGCCCTAAAGAAATATAGTTTGGCAGCTGTGAGAATTATAAGTATGTGTCTCCTGCAATTTCTATCCATAACAGAACCTGTAATCCCATGTGCATGGCTATCTGGATTCAAACACTTCAACGGTACACTGATAATAGAACAGGAAGAAATAGTCTCTGTTTTGCTTCCTGAATTCTGAAAGGTGAAATCCTTGTATTTGTTAACTCCAAGAACAAGATTAAATTCCTGACTCCTTAACACAAAAATCAACGAGGGCACATGTTGTGTGGTTCAAAGGAAGTTATCCTAAGTTACACTAAAAATTCTGCACACCCATTTGCTGTATAAAAGAGAAGAGAAATGATTGGTAAAATATAATATTATTGTACATCTTTGCTGCAGTGTGTTTTATGCTATTAAAGGGAAAAATGCTTATGTGGATAACTTTTATTTTTCCTCCCATGGATCCCATTCTACAACAATGTATTATCCTCCCTGCTCCATTCTGCAACCTGGATTGAGAATATAGCTGTAGTTGAATCTCTAGCTGTTTGCCGTTGTTCAGCAATAAAATCCACGTTAAGTATTTTTTATCAAAGATTTCAAGGGAAAGCACTACGTTACTGACATACAGTTGAAGTGATTAAACCCTGTTATAACACTTACCTCAATTGTTGGACTCAAAAGTGGAAGCTAACGACAATCTCTAAGACTTAGTGCTGTAAGGAGTTTTCACACAGAAAGCAGCCATTTTCTTTTTCCCCCATTAGGAATAAGTGAAGCAAAGGTTTCTCAGAGAATATAGCATATATGATATTGATGAAATAATTAATTTTTTATCAATTTAATGTTGCTTCTAATGTCACCTATGTTTTGTAAATCTTATTGCAAACATTTTTTAATTTTTCTCTCACTTTGAATAAATCACAATACCAACATATTATTTTCCCATGAAAGCTATAGCAAGCAGATTCCCTTTTATAGGTTAACATTCTTCCTACATAATAAAGGTAGGTGGGAAAATAGCAATTTTATATTTTTTAATATGTTTAACGTGGTCGTTCTTCATGGTTTGGGATATGACTTTCATAAAAGCTATGTGGTCTCTCCTGAGGCAAAATGTTTGTGTGTGTGTATGTTCAATGTTTTAAAAAATTGTTTCAATAATTTGGGGTACAAAGAATTGGGGTATGGGCGCCTATAGTCGCACCTGCTCGGGAGGCTGAGGAAAGAGAATCTCCTAAGCCCAAGAAGTTGGAGGTTGCTGTGAGTTGTGATGCCAAGGCACTCTACCAAGGGTTAATAAGCAAAACTCTGCCTCAAAAAAAAATAAATAAAAGGAAAAGAATTGGGGTACAATGTTCAGATTTGTTAGGTAGATCCCTCTTACAATTGTGTCCTGTCCCCAAGAGGTGTGCCATACACCCTAATATTGTGCCCATTAAGTGGGAGCACACCCGTGCTCCTCCCTCCCTCGTTTCCCTGCCTCCCCCCTTGAATTGAGTTTTTCTCTTATGTGGGTGTGTATTAGATTCTCTACTGGCTTCATATTAGAATTTAGTACATTGGATTCTTGCTTCTCCATTCTTGTGATGCTTTACTAAGAAGAATGTGTTGCAGCTCCGTCCGGGTGAATACAGAAGATGTAAAGTCTCTATCTTTGTAAATGGCTGAATAGTATTCCATGGTATACATAGACCACAGCTTGTTAATCCATTCCTGGGTTGGTGGGCATTTAGGTTGTTTCCACATTTTAGCAATTATAAATTGAGCTTCAATAAACAGTCTAGTGCAAATGACCTTAGGACAAAATTTTTTTTTTCTTCTGGGTAGATGCCTAGTAATGGGATTGCAGGATCAAATGGGAGGTCTAATTTGAGTTCTTTGAGGATTCTTCATACTCCCTTCCAAAAAAGTTGTGGTAGTTTGCAGTCCCATCAGCAGTGTAAAAGTATGCCCTTCTCTCCACATCCACGTCTAAATTTAATTTAAAAAATTAGATATTTAGATACATGTATATTCTATTAGGCAAGGCAGTAGTTTTGACAGTAAATTTTACACAAATGAATTAAAATCATTAAAGTTTTTAAAACCCTTCCAGAGTGAAGGTCCAGAAGTGATAACATTCAGGCACTAATTTCGTTGATGGGCAATTTAAACAACGTCTGGTGGTATTTAGAGAAATGTGTAAGCAAAGGATCAAAATTAATTCATTAGACATTTATACTTCTGTCATGTATTTGCATAGATGTTGCTTTAATCTGTGGGGCCAATGGTTGTATTGGTGACATACCATATAACAGATGGAAAACATTAACTATTATTTTCTGTACTTATTAAAAATGTTTTGTAATGATTACCCCAATTATATATATAAAACATTATATACACCCATTGTACTGAATCACAGTGAAGAAAATATTCATAAGAAAATGAATTCCTGGTATGAAATGAGCTCTAGACTTTAAAACAAAAATAAATATGTTTTGGATCTTGAGCTGAATAGCAATTTTAAATTATACACAGAAATAAATGACAGGGATTTGATTTGGCTTTCTCAGACCTTTACAATGACTGTTTTGTGTAGTTTTTGCCTCTAAAAAGCATACTTCGTGGGTCACTCCTAAAGGCTGGTAACAATTTATCATCAACACAAACTTGTTTACTAACTGGTAAAGAAGATTCTGAGGTGTTCATTCTGATTATGTCACTGGAGCTGTCATCTGTGTGACTTCCACTTTTGACAGTTAAGTTCAATATGAAAATAATCTTTCTTGTATTTTTAGGGCTTTAGAAAATTGATGAATTGCTGTTAGCACCTTTTAACATCAGAGCTAAAAAGTTTTGGAGATACTAGGGAGCTAGGCAGTCTCTGGTCCACTTCCTTAATTAAAAAAATAAATTTATGTATTTATTTATATTTTTATTTATTTATTTTTGAGACAGAGTCTCACTCTGTTGCCCTGGGTAGAGTGCCATGACGTCATAGCTCACAGTAACCTTAAACTCTTAGGCTTGAGCAATCCTCTTGTCTCAGCGTCCTGAGTAGCTGGGACTATAGGCACCCACCACTACACCTGGCTACTTTTTCTGCTTTTAGTAGAGATGGGGGTCTCACTCTTGGTGAGGCTGGTCTCGAATTCCTGAGCTCAAGCAATCCACCCACCTCAGCCTCCCAGAGTGCTAGCATTACAGGTGTGAGCCTGCTTCCTTTATTTTACACAAAACCGATGATGTTACAGAAACAGAGGAGTTAAAATGGTTTGTTCCTGTTGATTGGGATCCATTAGTTCTATTTAACTTCTCTACTTTCCTTCTTTTTCATTTTTAGCTGAGAAAATACTGCAACTTTGGCAGTGTTTTTTTTTTTTTTTCTATTTTGTACAATGGCTAATTGAGTACGCCTCTTGTTTTCTGTACTTGGTAACTATACTTTCTTTTGGCTGTTCCGTAGAAATACTTGTCCCAAATCCATAACCTATTAACTTCTCACGGCCATCAGAAAAACAGTCCTCATTAACCTTCAGACTGTCTTCTTAAAATATTTACAATGCCACCTGCTGATTAATTTATGTAAAGAAATTAGAAACACTCCAGTTAAAGTGAAAGAAAATCTGTTTTCTTAAGTGCTTTAAAAAAAGTTTATTGCCGGCCCTATATACTGGAGGTGGCGGGTTCAAACCTGGCCCCAGCCAAAAAAACCCCAAAAAACCCCAACTTATTAAATGTATGCTGTAGACACTTACAGAACAATTCGGCTTCTAGAATGTCTGTGGTTATAGCTGGGCCTCAGGAACATCAGAAACCGGGCCTTGAAAGCCCTCAGGACTCTCATGGTTTATCTGTTTTTCCATCTGCCTCAGCTTCCTTCTCTTTGTAAGCAAATGAATTTTCCTCCAAAAGTAGACTTGAGTTCAAGTTATAATAGTTTCCCAATTCTAGTTCTAAAATTCTAGGAAAAGAACCCTGTTTGGCCTAGTGTGGGTCACGTGCCTGCTGTAGACCAATCAGCTGACCTGAGGAAATTAATTACTACAGTAACAGTATGAGGTTACTTCTCAGGTGAGCCCTGGAAGTCCACTCAATTGTCCCGAAAGTGGGGTCATAGAGGCTTCCATCATAACCACATGGGTCGATTAGGCAAGTTACTTCATTTTCTGGCGCCTCTCTCCATTTCTCCATCTGTAAAACGAGATTAAATTGTTTCCCCTCTCTCACAGAGCTGTTTGAGGATAAATGAGACAATGCAACATTCTTTGCAACAGTGCAAACCTGGAACCTGGAAACAATATAATATGAATGTTCCTTACCAAGCAACAAGTTAAAGAAGTTGGTAGACTTAAGCAATTGACAACTGTGCGGCCATTAAAATCTATGTGCCCACCCACAGAAGGCAGGCTTCCTCCTGCAGTGTTTATGTGGCTATTTTTGGGGGTTCCTCCAGTTTGCAAAGATGAAGCCAGAACTCAAATGAAAGTGTAAAGGCTGAGACACACACAGCCCATGTCCTAACAGGAAAGGGCTCTTCTTCTGAAACACACAGTCCTGTGTCCTAACAGGAAAGGGCTCTTCTTTAGTGCAAAGTTGGTTTCTGAATTTTGGCTTTCTACTGTGGAAGGAGAAATGAGCGAAAAAAGCAGAGATATGGAGACCTGGAAAAAGAGAAGACGCAGAGAAGAAGCTTTGACTTGAGTAGTCAGTGGCATGGGGCCAGGGGCCAAAGAGCCAGACTGTGACACCCCATGTCGTTGCTGGGTCATTTGTTGGCAAATGCCAGACCGTAGGCCAAATCCAGCCCACCTCCTGATTTTGTACAGCCTAGGAGTTAAGAATGGTTTTTCACATTAAAATGGTTGAGAAATAAATTTTAGAAAAAGGATAATGTCTTGTGACTTGTGAAAATGATACAAAATCGAAATGTCAGTGTCCATAAATAAAGTTTTATTGGAACATGCCAGACTCCTTCGATTACGTGTTGTCTGTGGCTGCTTTGCCCCATGCAGAGTTGAGTAGTTTCACAGAGACCATATGGCTTCCAGAGCCTAAAATATTTACTATGTGACCCTGTAAGGAAGAATTTCGCTGACCTCTGCCTTCTGGTGTAACTCATGGATTTTTTGAAGAGTAAAACTGAAATGTAACATTTGCCGAGCACTCACTCTCACCCAGCGTGGCTCTAAGCTCTTCACCTGTATTTAATATAATTTTGTGATCAACTCTGTAAGTGCTATTATAATATTATCCTCATTTCACAAATGAGAAAATTGAGACACCTAGGTAGGTTGCTCAAGGTCAGACCATTAGTGAGTGGAAAAGCAGGTTTATGAATTTAATTCCAGAGCAATGAAGTGTAACATCTAGTTTCAGTTTCTTCCCCATTATGTGATGTAATTCCTGCCAACTAACCCTTAAAATGTCGGTATTGCTATGTAAACCATTGGCTTAGCATAGACCACTCTGCTGTGCCTGCACTCAGGGTAAATGGTCAGTCACAGAAGATGGTACCAGCTTAGTTCAGGGTTTTGCCTTTGATGGCCTTATAGAATGGAGGAAATCACTGTGTGTGTGTGTGTTTTTGTGGTGCGTAGAAAATGTCTAGAAGGTTTCACCAACAACTGCAAATAGTGTTTGCACTTCAGGGGTAAAACAGATAATTGTGAATCGGGAGATGTCTATTCTATGTTTTAATTCTATGTTGTTTAAATTTCTAAATGAGGTGGTTGCCCTTGTATTGGTATTTTTAAAAACTCATATAATGTGTTGAAAAGAACTCTCTGACCTGGTTTTCCCTTTTGTGAAGTAAGACTAGATTGACTCTGTCTTTTGAGTGTCTTAGGTGTTGAGAAGAGATAGATTGTTTAACAATCCATTTCCCCAGGATGATGCCTAGATTATCCAGTCACTAAAAAGCGCCCTGCTCGGTGAGGGGTGGAGGAAGAGGAGGGCTGGGAGAGGGAAGGAAAGGAGGGGTGGAGATTTATGGGGTGTGACTCACCTCTTGGGTACAGGACACAATTATAAGAGGGGCTTTACCTAATAAATGCAATCAGTATAACCTGGTTCTTTGTACCCTCAAAGAATCCTCAACGATAAATATAAAATAAAATAAAATAAAATAAAAATGCAAACTTTGAAAAAAAAAATATGCCCTGCTTCTTGACTGGGGATGAACTCAACTTAGCCAGGAGTGGAAAGCACCTTTTCTTCTTTTCAGAGCCACACAAGGCCAGTAGGTTTTCCCTTGAGATGAAGATGGTCACCCCCGTTAGGGGATGAAACCCTTTGCAAACCGCTATCGTCTGTTCCACTTTCTGCTCCTGGAGATGGAAGAGGAAGTCTCTTTTTTGCTTAAGAGGTTAAGGAAGCCAATGTTTCCCCTTTGATATGGCGAAAGATGTACTATCTTTGGATCCTCATGCTCACAGAAGGATTACAGCCATTTTCTCTCTCCTTCCCCCATACAGGACTGAAAGAACAGCCCCAGTATTTGGCTTCTCCAGGCTGGAAAGGGAGGGCAGAGCTGTCCCACAATTAACCATCACTCATACCTGAGAGCAGCAGCTCACAGCCTTCAGCTTTGGAGGGGGCTGGAGGCAGGAAGTCAGTCTTCCTGGCTCTGCTTGGCATCTCAGGGACTATCTCAATTTGAGCAAAATGGCAGTGAGTGTTGCTTCCATTTTTGCTACAGCCTTAAAAATAAAGTGCTGAACAAGCTGGGCATTTGAGTTCCACCTTTCTTCAATGCAATATTGAATATAGACTCCTAACTTAGAAACATAGATCTAGGGAAAAATGGTTACACAACCCACAGTGTACTAGCATACGGTACATACATACATTATGTACCTAACTAGTGTCTATATATGTAAATAGTGTGCAGTTTTAAATTGAACACGAACATAATGACAGCCCTGTATATATATCTCACAGTTTTTTTTTAAATCATAAAGTTGCCATTTTTCTTCTATTATAAAGGAGTGTTTTATTTTCTGAGATCTCGTTCTTTCTCTTTTGTGGGGGTAGAATGCCTTTATTCTTATGAAATTAAGAACACCTATAATTTGCAAGGAACTCTTCTAGGTCCTAAGGAGTTAGCAGCTGACAGTGCACAGAAAATCTCTAAACATGTAGAGCATATTCTAAAAGACAAATAAACAAATACATAACATCATGCTAATAGTAATGAGCTGTGACGAGAAATGTAATATGAGTGGGGCTCAGCCTTGGGGCAACATTGTAAACACCCAGGAGATTTAAAAAAGACTGCCACCTTGCTCACACCTATGGGGGGGGTGTCTATTTTAATTGGTCTGGAGGATAGTTTGGGCATCTAGATTTTTAAGCACCTTGGGCAGATCTAATGGACAGCCAGGGTTGAAACCACTAGGCGAGAGAGTGATAAGAGGTGCTATTTTAGGTGGGTACTAAGAGAATGCTTCTTTGACCAGGTAGCATAAGAAGAGGCCTGAATGAAGAAGAGAGTGGAGGGTGCATCCAAAGTGCATTATGGGAAGATGGACTGCACAGGCCAGGTTCTAGGTGAGTGGATGTTTGGCTTGCCTTGGGAACAGAAGGGAGGTGAGTTTGGGTGGCACAGAGGGAGTGAGTGGAAGAGTTAAATAGCATTAGGTGGGAGAGGCACAAGGGCCATTTTCTTTCCAGTCCTGTAAAACATGGAAGGAACTTGAGTTTATTCTAATGTAATGAAAATCCATGAAGGATTTGAGCAGGGGAGGTGTGAAATAATCTAACCTGTATTCTAAAGGATTACTCTGGCAGGTATATAGGCTAAATCCAGGTACAAGAGCAAAAATAGGGGCCAGTTAAGATCCCACTACTATAAATCAAGCTAGGAAGGACGGCAGTGTAGATTATGGTATCTGATGGTGGGAAGTGGTTGGAATGGCAATAATTGGAGAAGGTAGAGCCAAAGAATTGCTCTTAAGTTGGGTGTCAGATGTGAGAGAAATAAAGAAAGGAGTAAGGAATGATTCCCAAAGTTTTGGCTTGAACAAACATTTGCAAGCAACTGGCACTGCCATTTGTTAATACTAAGTTGAATGACGTCAGGGAGAAAGGTTTGCGTTGGTGGGAGGGGATCAAGGATTTTGTTTTGGGGCATGTTAACATTTGAGGTAAAAGGATGTTCGGATAATAAATGATAGTTAAATGGTGTATCTTAGAAGGGTACAAGTGAACCTTACTAAGTGCAGAATACAAAAGTCTTCATACGATAACTAAGAAAATGCCATGAAGGCTATGTTAATCAGTTTGATGAAAATAGTTCAGATTGTATATGAAACCAGCACATTGTACCCCTTGATTGCACTAATGTACACAGCTATCATTTAATAATAATAATAATAAAATCCTGAATTGACAAATGGTTGGATATGTTGTTTCTTTCATTTTCAGAGTTTTCATATCCAATAAATATTTTAAGGCAATAAAATTGTGCTGTAGACCATAATTTGGAAATGCATTAATGTTTATAAGTATCTCCTGGTAAAATACATCTGAAATAAAGTGGAGCATTCCCAGTTTTAGAAAATTAATGAATTGGCCGGATCTCTCCTGATGGGTACAACGTGAGGGTGTTCAGCACGCCCCCTGGTTGAACAGTCCACCTACAACTTAAACTTTATCTTAAAAATGAAAACAATGTAACCTAAACATTTGTACCCTCATATTAATCTGAAATTTAAAAAAAAAAGGAAATAATGATCTTTGTCCAAGTGGACTGTTGAAGTCACATCTTAATGGAATTAAAACATTAGTCTAATACTAGATTTGGGGCATTTACATTGAAATCAATTCTTAACAGTGGCTCAACCAAATCCTTTCACTTTCAGGCCATTTCTGTGTGTAGACTTGAGATACTTATGATATTCTTAGATGCCCATGTCCACTGCAACATCTCAGAAGACTAAAATCAAGAATTTATGTAAACTATGAAAGAACTCTTTTCTTTCAGCACCACGGGTGATACTAGAATATAATGTGCTGCAAATACTCAGAGATGTTGTTAACGCTTAGTGGAGTCATATTGAATGTCTGGGCTTTTTCCTATCATTTGGCCACTGGAACAATAAAATAATTCCCTATGATGTCAGCAGTCACATCATGAATTTCAATGACTGTGGGTAGAGTTCCCTTGTGTCTCAGAGTGTCTGCACAGGCCTGTAGACGCACAATGACTACTACATCATTTCTTTTAGATGAGAGTGAAATGAAACCTCCTTCCATGTTTCTGGCAATAGAATCAAAAACCTAATTTCACGTTTCTTACCCCCCAAAAAGAAAATATGAAAGAAAAAACTAAAATTAAAATTTCCACGAACTTGGAAATCTTTCAAGGAAGCTCACTTCCTGATAGCCAATGATTTTTGTTTATTACCACTTGGTATGACGTGTCTCTAGCTTGAAAATGTACTTGGCAAAATTCAGGCAAAAGCCATAAAACTGCCCTTTGGGGACAGAAGCCAGATTTTGTAATTTTGTTTGTTGTTAATTTATTTGAAAGTGGATTGTAGCTAGGTGCCATGGGGACACCCGTGAGATTGAAACCATGTTCAGGCTGTGCCTATTTGAGGCACCTTTCTGGGTAATTTCAAGTGCCTCTTTGTAAGTATAAATACTGTGTAAACAGCCATGTTAGCCTACAGTGTATTTTAGGTCCATAATGTTTCATTTGACTGACTTCTTTTTGTGGATCTAGGACGTGTATTCCCAAAGCAGAGCTTAGTGTATTTATTTGTTGAGGAACGTTAGAAATACATGCAAAATCTGCTGCAAGAGTACTTTCTCCTGGTCCAATAAAGTTGCTTTCTGTGGCAATGTGTGCAGAAAAGGACACCGGGAGCAGCAATTCCCCAGGCCTTCCTGTTCTCCTTCTGCCTTAGCTATCAGTTCACTGCTTCATTTTTGTGATCTTTTCACAATCCTGACAGAGGCTTAAAAACATGAATTTCTGACTCAAGCTGACAATTAAATCCTACTGGCACAAATAAAAATTAGCCTTTGTGGAATTACGTGAATCATACACACACACACAAACACACAGACATCTGATAATAATGGCTAACATATGTTTAGCATTTACTTGGTTCTCTCTCTATATATTACATAATCCTAAAAACAGCTCTATGATGTAGGCATTACTATTAGCCCCATTTTACAGATGAGAAAATGGGCCTTCAAGATTAAGTAACTTGTCCCAATCTGTGCAGCCACAGAGCAGAGCAGCTGGAAACTCCATCAGGGTTCTACAAATAGCCAAATCTATAAAACCTCCCAAGAGTAGCCAACATGGTCTCCCAGGCTTCTGGGTTCATGATCAAATCCAGATAATGTATACACATCTTCACCACCTTTGCAGGAGACTCACTACCTTGCTAGGCCCTCGGGTAGAGAGTAACTAATACCTGTCCTTAATAAACAATATCCTAGAGGCCTGAACATTAAAAGATATTTAAATCTATAAAGACTCAGGCAACTGACACTGTTTACTCACCTTGCAATATCTGGTCAATTGGAAAAAGGAAAGAACAATAATTTTCTAATAAAACAACCCTTCCTTTTTACTAGAAGTTATTTGAAGAGGATGGAACTTTTACTGTATAAACTCCCAGATTTGAAAGGATCTCTAGAAGCAAACAATAAGATCAATTCTAGTTTCTTTTCATTTTAAGTAAATTCTTGAACCCAAGTCTTTATTTTAACATTTTACATATCGTGAAGTTTTAAAATAGCAAAATATGGCTGGCTTTTAGGTCTTAAGCTTCTCCAGTGGGAAAAGAAGTCTTGAAAGCATTTCTAGCTAAAAAGCTTTAGTGAGCTCTGGCAACAGTTTGGAATCATGAACAACCTTGTTCTTTCTTGAACCTTTCCACTCCAAAGTAATTTTTACTTATTCCTTGCCAAATGATCGCGCTACTTTAAACCTCACTGCCTCCCTCAATTCATCTCCCGTCAAATTTGCCTTGTCACCTCTCCCAATTAATCTCGGTTCTCTGCACCTGAGCAGAGGACAGATCCAGGGCTCGGTAATATGCTTAGGCAGTATTTTCCCTTTGGACTGCCAGCCTGGGGCAGGCCCAGGTGGGTGGTGATTCAAGTTGAAACTCACTTTGGCTCTGTCCAAGCTTTTGGTTTTGATCTGTAGGAAAACTTCTTTGTAATGTGTGCCAGGGAAATGCAATTTTGAAAAGTAGTAATAATATGCAGAGAATTGTTATATAAGAGTAAGACTGCTTTGTGGTCCCTTGGCTGGGATGTTTCAACTGCTATATTACAAGGGGGAAAAATGTAAAGTGGAGGAACATTACAACCAAGGTCTTGGTATAAAACATACTCTTATGTTTTATGAGGTTGTGATTTAAGGGCTCTTTTCAAAGGAATTTGGGTCCATCCTTGCTCGGGCTTCGCGAGAAGTAAATCCACTTGCTTCTTCTGGGGCTGCTATGGTTGTTTTCTCCCAAGTCATGTAACTACTGGAAAGTGATAAATTGCAAAACCAAGAAGAAGCTTCTCATTGTTGTCTTCATCTGGAATGAAGCTATATTACTACATAACGTACTTTAAAAATAATCTGCAAAAAGAGAGCTCTTAAATTCCAAGACTGCTTTATATTTTAGGTAAATTTTTACATGGGACAATATAGGCCCAAATTGACACTAAGATCACTTTCTCTTTTCAATTCACATAAACAATTTTTTGTTTTTTAAGGCTTGGTCTCACTCTGTTGCCCAGGCTAGAGTTATTATCATAGTGCACAGCAACCTCAAACTCCTGGGCTCCTGCGATCCTCCTGGCTCAATCTCCTGAGTAGCTGGGACTACAGATAACTGCCACCACCCAGATAATTTTTCTATTTTTAATAGAGACAGAGTCTCACTCTTTCTGCTTCTGATGAGCCACTTTTATCTATGGAATGAGATGGATAGTTGTAAAAAATTATTAAACAAACTGTCAGCAAAATTTTTGAAAACATGAGTTATTAAAATGACTTCAATTCCCCATTTATTAATAGAATACAGATGGTATAATTTATAGCCTAATTATATGTACTCTAGTTTTTATTTCTCTGTTTGATTATTTTTCATCATTAATATTTTAAAACAGATCTAATATCATAGGTTCTGAGAAAGTGCATAATAACAATCTGCTTGAATTAAACTAAAATCTATTGTAGTGATTGTATAAAAGTAAAAATTTACTATGGATAAGTAAAAATAATACTTTGGTTTTTTTTTTTTGAGACAGAGCCTCAAGCTGTCTCCCTGGGTAGAGTGCTGTGGCATCACAGCTCACAGCAACCTCAAACTCCTGGGCTCAAGCGATTCTCCTGCCTCTGCCTCCCAAGTAGCTGGGACTACAGGCACCCGCCACAATGCCCGGCTATTTTTTGGTTGCAGCCGTCATTGTTGTTTGGCGGATCCGGGCTGGATTCGAACTCGCCAGCTCAGGTGTATGTGGCTGGTGCCTTAACCGCTTGAGCCACAGGCGCCGAGCCTAAAATAATACTTTGAGAAGAATCTAATTGGTAGGCTTATGGACTCAACCTCATATTGGTAACAGAAGATTCTTTAGACATTCATCAAACTCCTAGTATCAAGGACCTCTGTTCCAGCATATGACTGGATGTGGACATTCCAGATAAAATTCTTTCAACTTTCCTGTCTATGTAAAAATTTAAATAATAAGACATTGGCCAAAAAAAAAAAAAAAAAATCTTTAGACTAGACTTGCCTGATAGAATCTTTTCAACTTTCTCAATAAATTACCCAAGAAGACTCACCACAGAACAAAAACTTGAAATTAAGTACGTGCGTGTAGGGAGAAGAGACTGCAAAATTGAACACAATTCCCACAATTTCCACTATTCTGTTCCTGGAATGGGCTAAGGGACTTATTCTGGGACTACATGTGCTTTGAATTCTAAATGAGAGTAGCAGGAATAACAGCAATAAAGAAAGAAAGATGCTTTGACTTAGCTTAACTGCCTTCCCCAGGACAAGGGGCTCCCTTGGCCTAAAACACCAAAGAGGCGTTTGACCATCTCCCTTCTATACAGGGCTCTGAAATGAGCTGTTGGGAGTTATGGCCCCTCTACAGCCCGAACACCTCCATAACTGCTTCCTCCCCTGTGTTTATTCAGACTCTAAAACTCCTGCCACACTGTACCAGTTAGTGATACATTTCCATATAAAATGATTTGTATAAAAGAACTAATGTCAAGAGGACATACTCTAACAGCGATGTCTATAGGCTTTTACAAATACCAAAAGAAAGCTTATCAGTCCTCCAGCCTTCACCTTTCAGGACTATAAAGATGTTCTAGGGTTTTCTGGCTTTCATTGTTTCTGGGAGAATTCAGTCTTAATTCCTATGATTGTTTCCCTAAATGAATTATGTTTTCCCTTTTCTAGATACTTTTAAGATCTGTTCTTTATCTTGGTTTTTGGCAGTTTTTATGTCCAGGAATAATTTTCTTTGCATTTATCCTTCTTGGAGTCCACTGTGACTCTTGAATCTTTGTGTTGACATCATTAGCCAACGGAAGAAATTTCTCAACCATTATTTCTTCCAATTTTTGTCATGTCTCACTCTCTTTTCCTTCTGGAACTCTAAGTACATGTATACTGTTAAGCCATTATTGTTTTTTCCCACATAATTCAAATGATTTTTAATCTTTCTTTCCCCCTCTCTACCCCCATTTAGTTTAATTTGGATGATTTGGGAGAAAATATAAACTAAGTATGGGAAAAGGGATCTTCAACTATGTTGAAGGAATAGTATTCAGCATATTTAGAGAACATCTACTATGTAATGAGAAAAAGATAGAGAAAACATTAAAACATTAGAAATGGGTAAAAGACCCTAAACAGGGGAAATTCACAAAAGGGGAAATCCAAACGGCCAATAGACATGAAAGGTGTATAAGCTCATTAGCGATCAGGGAAATGCAAATTAAAATCACACTGAGATGTTACCACAATGTCATCGATTGTCATCATCATTTTTTAAATGTGTAGATATTTGGTATATGGAAAATGTTAGTGGAGATTGGCCATCAAGGGTTTTTGATAAATAATATAGAATGTACAGAAAAGTTGCAAGAATGGTATCTTTCTCTGAAACATGTGATTGCTACAATTTTAAGGTCCCACCATACCAAGAGCTGGCAAGGATATGGGACTGAAAGAACTCACATGGACAATGGATGAGAGTTTAAACTGGTACAACTAGTTTGGGCGATAGTTTCGCACTATATATGGTAATGTTCAAGATATGCCTACCTTATGAGTCAGAAATTTCACTCCTAGGTACACCATACATACATGCACAAGAATATCCACAGTAATGTTGATAAAATTGCTTCAAACTGGAAACAAACCATCTAGTTATTATCAGCAGAAATGGCAAAAAAAAAAAAAAAAAAAACAAGAAAGAAAGAAAAGAAAAAGAAAAAAAGACTGTGGTATTTTTATAAAATAGAATCTCATACAGCAATGAAATAAAATGAATTAAAGTTATATATTAATATAGCTCCATCCTATAAACAAGTTAGGAAACCAAAGTATATATAGTGAAACAATTTTTTTTTTTGCAGTTTTGGCCAGGGCCGGGTTCAAACTTACCACTCCTGGTATATGGGGTCAGCACCCTAGTCCTTGAGCCACAGGCGCTACCCATATGGTGAAACTATTTTTTAAAAGCAGGAAATGGTTAGCATAAAAGTCAGGATAGCAATGACCTCTAATGGAAAGGCAGGGGTCTAGACTAGGAAGAACTACACAGGTAGCTTGCTGAAGTGCTCACACTGCTGTATGTTTTTTAAAAATCCATTTGTTAAACTATGCAGGTACATTTTATATGTGGGGAATGTTTCACAGTAAAAGATACATGTTTGTGTCTGACAGAGAGAGAGAAAGAGACTGACTTTTAGTTTGGTTTGTGTTGTCCAATAAACCTGTTCACGGAAGCAGGAATTTGCTAGCAACAATAAAGTTTTTACCATTACAAAAATGGACTGAAGCTGAGAAACTAAGCATTCAGGTATGAGAAATCATTATGATATAGTTCAAAGATAGGGATTAATAGTTGGCGTGCTCAAGCACATCTTGTCCAGGGGCATTCTTGCCCATCTTTATCCATGTTGATTTTTTTGTAAGTTCATAGCAACTTTAAAATAATGGCCTGCCTGTTTTCTCCTAAAAGTGGAAGATACTAGAACAGAAAATGTCTGTGTTTTCCTGCTGAAGCCTGCCCTCATGATGGAGCAGTGCATGAGTCACCACTCCTCACTCAGAGGTTTGCTCTGTCTCTGAAGTTATGAGTTTTCAAAGTACAATAGCAAATGGGAATAATAATTTAACTTTGGGTTATGTTTGTAGAAATTAGAAGGTCTATGTTCTTAATTCAGTTCTCATATACTGCTGCAGGCATAACACATTCTTGATTTTGTCCCTCATAGTTATAACGGCAAGCTATAATTTTGTAACTATGTACTTAAAGAGATAGTTGTGAAACTTTTTTAACTCCTCGAAAAAAAAAAAAAAGCTAATATTACCTCCCTATACATACACAAAACACTCGTGCTATTTCCTAGAACTGGAACAAGGGTGGCTCTACGTTCTCAGAAAGAAAAAGAGATCTGTGTGTTCTGTATGAACACAATTACAGTGAGTATTCAAATAAGAGGAAGTTAAGGGAACTGAATAATCCTTTCAAAGAACATAGAATAACCACGAGTTAACAGAAGGCATAAGGATGAGCACTCAGGTCATGACATTGCTAAGTTGGAGCAAGCTGTCCTCATATGTTTAAAATAACCCCTTCTGAAGAAAAGCACATTAAATTACAGTAATATGGCTTAAATTGGAGTCATAGGTGAAATTGGGCAAGAACAAAGACTAATTTTGAAAAAATCCATCCTGGATGATTAATTATGTTAAAACATGACTGTGGAGGAAATGAATAATTTCTCAAAGGCATTTTTGCAGGGCATTTTCTCCTTGTTTATTTGGAGAATACCAGCGAGCTAAGATGTTTTTATTCTGGTAAAAGATTTCCAGTCCGCAGGCTCAGCTTTACCAGGTCCGTATCTCCAGTTTTCTTTCGCACTCCTACATCTGAGATAAGTGAATTGAATTCAAGAATTGGAAGGAAAGGATATATTTATATTTTTGAGTACTGTAGTGTAAACAAGTCTTAGAGTTGGAAGCCCTGGATTCTGGATCATTAATAGTTGCATGATATAGAGAGCAAGACACTTAAACTTTAGAGGGTTATTTTCATCTGTGAACTAGGGATACAGATGTTTATCTTGCCGGCATCATTGGGTTGTTGGAAATATCAAATAAGTAATGTGTTGTGAAAACACAGACTACATTATAGAATAAATGTTATTGAATTCTATAACAATTCTCCATCACCCATTGTCCCCTGCTTTCCTTTGCCCTTGACCCTGCTCTGACCTTGCTGTTGGTCCTCTCTACCATGGAGCCAATTATGGGAAGACAGCAGTAGTAGCCTGGATGGTGGGAGACAAAGAAGATGAACAGTATCAGTAGCTCAGTTGCCCCAGGTTACAAGCTATACCCTCGGTTAGATTCATAGCCAGAAAGAGCATTTCTGGCAGAAACATTTCTGAGCAATCTTTTCCCTGGCTCTGAGCTCTCTCATTTTGATCTCTAAAACAAGATTTAGGATTGGCATGAAGGTGGGCTCTTATCTTCTCTAACTTCTCTTCTCTTCTTACGCGTTGTTAAATGATGAAATGAGTTGAATACCGTGGAACTTGGTTTACTAAGTATTACTTGAGATAGGCAGGATGGTGCAGGTCTTCAAAATGGTAACACTTGAATGGGGTGTGAAGAAGAATGTCTGGTGAAAGAGATCTCTAGACTTAACTGGGGCAGAACACAAGCTTTGTGTCAATATCATGGGCTCCCAGTTTATGGGCCTAAACATGCAGACACAGGGTCACCATAGAAGTGAGTTTTCTTATTCTTTTGTAGAGTTTACAGGAGAGGAGGGAATAATTTGAGGTTAGGGGGTGTTA
Organism: Perodicticus potto; assembly: GCA_963574655.1. NCBI lineage: Eukaryota > Metazoa > Chordata > Mammalia > Primates > Lorisidae > Perodicticus > Perodicticus potto. The sequence goes on along the minus strand of CAUYRH010036615.1, from coordinate 44,005 downwards.
ATATGTGTGTAGGCACTCAACAAAATTAAAAACAAGATGAACCAGACCAGCTTGCCTTACCACTAAAGTAGGATTTCTCAACAGCAGTGCTGTTGACCTTTCCAGCCAGATAAAACTTTGTTGTGAGAGGCTGTCCTGTACATAACAGGGTATTTAGTGGCATCACTAGCCTCTCCTTTCTAGATGCCAATAGCTTTCCCCAAGCTGTGATGACCGGAAATGTCTCCAGACATTGCCAGTTGACCTTGGGGAGGTGAAATTGCTCCCCAACTGAAAATCACTGCACTAAAACCATTCATTTAATTTACGGTACAAAAATACTCCTTCTGCATCTTGAAATTTGTTGCTAAGAAGGAATGTGTTTTGCAAATAATCAGTTAGAAATTTTAGTTTTCACTGATTTTTCTAGCACTTGTTTTTATGGCACTCTACAATTTATGAAATACTTGTATATACAGTATTATGGAAGAGAAAGAAAGGAGTTAATATTTATTGAGTATTTATGTACTATATGTCCTCTGCTAAAGGACTTGCTTCATATACATTCTTTCAGTTAGATCTCAGAGAATCTGTAGATGAGACTTATTTTCTTCTATTTTACAGAAGAGATGTTATAGGAATACAGCTAAGTCAAGTTTTACCATATTACAGCTGCCAGTGAGACACTGATCTTTTACACTTGAATGTGAAAGTAGCAATTATGATCTATGTGTAAGGATTAGCTGTATCATAAGGGCCAAGGTCATATTTTTTATGGAGGTGTCAAACTTTTTCATTTTATAGGGTAAGAGTCTGGCCCCATATCACCAACTGGTAGCTGCGTCATCATCATTAAAAGAAAATTCAATTCACTGTTCTGCAACAGGCAAGCGAAAATAACCAAATGAACATATCTCTATGGTTCATAAGTTACAGTACCCTTCCACCTGTCCTTTCTGTACCTAGGAATATTATAAATCAGATAGGTAACAGGATAGCAAAGAAGCAGGTGTTACTGGGGATTTGGAGCAATGGAGGGGATTTTCATTGCAGCCGTGTAAACAAATTAAATATTAGATATCTCTTTTCTTAAAAATCCTTCAGCTGGTGCGTCTTCCGATTGCATTTCCAGTCTGTCTGTACATCTTTTCCCCAGTGTTCAATCTGCGTCTGAATCCCCTGATTCCCCAGGTCCCGTCACCTTTAGCTCTTTCTCTCTCCTAAATTAGATCCTTTATTTATGGGGCAGAGCAAGAGGCTCTCCAATCCCTCCCCATGTTGAGGCGTTCCTTTGCATATCTGAAGACACATTTATCACTTTGCTCAGTAAAAGGCCACCTTCTCACCCCTGTGTAGCACTGAATGACTGGCGGTGACTTTTGCAATTTCTTTCTTCTGTAGCCTTCTGTGTTCCCTCTCCACTGACTTAACCCCTCCCAAGCTCTGTGAGTGGAAGAATCCAACATGGATGTTCATTTCCCCATAGATAAGAATTATCTAGCCATAAACAAGTTGAAAGGAAGCAGTGGTGAGTCTTTAATATTTTCCACACTTGGTATTGAAGCATAAAATACGTACTGAAAAAAATACACGAAGCACACAATTCCTAAGTATACGGGGTATTAATCTTTATGAACTGAACATGCTCGTATAACCGGCATCCAGAACAAGAAGCAGAGCATTACAAGCATTCCAGAGGCCTCTTTGTTCCTTCCACCAGTCAGTGTACTATTTTCTAATGATGAAGACTTTGTATGTGCCGGCACATGCTCTTGAACTGAGAGCTGTGCAGTGAGTGGCTTGGTTTTATGGCTGTGTTGCATCCAATCAGCAGTTCGTATATGAGGCACTTCATTGTATGCACGTCATCGATAATATTGTGATCGTGTTAATATCATGGCTAATGGGTTCAAGAAGGAAAGAGGGAGACCTCCTAGGTCCTAGTTTGCAGATTTCTCTGAGTCTATCAGTCTCTTGTAGGTGGGGTTCTCTGCGAGTTACTGAAGACCCTTGACCTTCTTTAGATTCCATAAACATATTCTATTCTATTAAGGATCTGTAAGTCTACTAGTGGAGCTAACACAACTGCATGTGAAACTTATTGTTTCCAGAATCACCAACACCAGCATTTCACATAACAACCATCTCTGCCCACATGGGACCTGAAGTCATGGAATTCTCTCTGGCAGTGGTCTCATCCCTGGCAGCCCATTAGAATCATCTGAAGAATCAATCAATCAATAAAAAAGCTCATGCCCACCCTCATGACCCAATGATATCAGAATTTCTTGAGGGATGGCATCCAGCCCTGAGAGTTTTCAGGTTCCAGGTATTTCTGAAGTGTAAGTAAGAAAGTCAAGCATTGCAACCTATTAACCTTCTCAAGCTTCCTCTCATCTTGGTTTCAGAAACATCAGCAACTCTGAGAAAAGCACATTCTCAAGGTGATTGAAATTTACCTCAGACTTGATTCTCTACCTCTCAAACATTGGATAGGGCTTCTTTCTCTTTTTTCTCTCTCTGTATTGAGGATTTGCTATTTTCCAGCTATCAGACCATTAACCCTAATGGTAGGTATAAGGTCGGGCATGGTGGCTCAGCCTATAATCCTAGCACTCTGGGAGGCTGAGATGGGTGGATCACTTGAGCTCAGGGAGTTTGAGACTAGTCTGAGCCAGAGCGAGACCCCCATCTCTAAAAATAGCCGGATGTTGTGGCAGGTGTCTGTAGTCCCAGCTACTTGGGAGGCTGAGGCAAGAGAATAGCTTGAGCCCAAGAGTTTGAGGTTGCTGTGAGCTGTGACTCTACTGAGGGTGACAAAGTGAGACTCTGTCTCAAAAAAAGAAAAAGAAAAGAAAAAGAATATAGGTAAGTATAATTCATTTCATTTTACAAACGAAGAAATCAAGGCCCAAAACTTGAATGACTTGCCTCAGGTCAGATGGGCAGTAAATGACTGAATGAAGCTTTGAAGTCAGGTCTGATTAGACTGCTGCCTTTAATAAAGTTGGTATTTCATGTTCCTCTAAAGGCACGGCTGTTAACTCTTCTCAGATGCCTGGTGCTCTTGTGCCAAGCTTGGGTTCCCAGAGTTTTCCCCCACTTAAAATCTAGTTCAAGCCTGTTTTTGTCCTTCAAAGACTCTCATGAAGAGACTTACCTATTGCTCTCCACCTAGGGCCCTCTTTTTTGATGTGGGTACCCAAAGTAGTGACAGCTCTGTGCTCTGTGGACAATATGATGGCATCATCTTTGGTTCTTCCTGGATAATACCTTCACAGCTTTCTACAAGCAATGCCCTCCCCAGAACTGACTCTGATGCTGGGGATTTTAAGCTCCTTGAGATATATGGGGAGCTTTTAGAAATTTTCTCAGTGGGTCAATCAGAACTTTTTGTTTGGCAAGTAAGGGGAACCCAAACTTAGCTCAGCTTAAAGAAAAAGGAAGTATACTAACAAAACACTAGAAATGTAGACAGAGGAAAAACAAAAGCTTTTTTTGGGTCTATCTTTCTATGTTACCTAGCTCAAGATTTATGAATTAGACTGATAAAAGATTAGAAAAGAAGACATAGTTTATTAAAATGTGCAGAATGCATACTTGTGAGAGAAATTAGGTGATTAGTTAGGACCCGAGGATTATATAGCATCCTAACAAAGAAGAGGCGAAGGAAAAGGTGTTAGGCTGTCAAGGGCTAAAAGCTGTGGTATATGTACACTATGGAATATTATGCAGCCTCAAAAAGGATGGAGACTTTACCTCTTTCATGTTTACATGGATGGAGTTGGAACATATTCTTCTTAGCAAAGTATCTCAAGAATGAAAGAAAAAGTATCCAATGTACTCAGCCCTACTATGAAACCGATTTATAGCTTTCATATGAAGGGTATAACCCAACTATAGCCCAAGAAGAGGGGCAGGGAAGAGAGGGAGGGGAGGGGAGGGGGGAGCATGGATGGAGGGAGGGTAATTGGTGAGAACACAGGGAGGGTAATTGGTGGGAACACACCTACGGTGCATTTTATAAGGGTACATGTGAAATTTACTAAATGTAGAATATAAATGTCTTAACACAATAACTAAGAAAATGCGGTGAAGGCTATGTTAGCCAGTTTGATAAAAATATTTCAGATTGTATATAAAACCAGCACGTTGTACCCCATGATTGCATTAATGTACACAGCTATGATTTAATAAAAAAAAAAAAAAAACTCACAACCAAGTCAAAAAAATGTTTGCAAAAACATTTTGTGCTAGATATTTTGTGAGATGTTTAAATACATGCCGGCTCCATTAATACTCATAAAAACCTCATGAGATATGCATTTATTACTTTCCTTTCATACTTGAGAAAACCAAGGCTCAGAAAGGTCAAGTCATTTAACCAAAATTATACAGCAAGTACAGAAGGAGCTTGGTATTAATCTAAGATTTGTGACTTCAAGCCCAGGGCTCTCTTTACCACACCTACAATAATGGGCAATTTCCCTATCCATATTTTATAGATGGTAGGCACTGCAGTCCTGCAAATTACGGAACACTCTTTCATGATACAGGTAAATAAGGTGGGTCTGAGGGGCTTTGCAATACAAGTCATGAAAAGCTAACACCCAAGTAATGTCCCAGAATGACAGCCCAGCTTTTTCTTTCTCTGAACAGTTTCGTGGTCTTCTATTCTTCCTCTGATCATCCTGCCCCTCCTCTGATCATGCTGCCATCCCAAATCAGTGTCAAGGGACAGGCAGATCTGGGAGAGAGAGTCAAGGTCATTGGGGGCAATGCAGTGGGAAAGGGGCTTTGGGGTTCATCTGTCACTGTGACAGCCCTATGTGTCTATTAATCAGAATGCTCACAGCTCCCCCAGGGCAGGTCATTATTCCTTTCTATATGGTTGCCTACGGAGCTGGAGCCCAGACTCTCTCATGCTGGCAACAGAGGACCTGGTGGGGCAGCAGAGTCCACGTGCAGTCTCCGGCTCCCTGAGGCACCTTGCAGCTGGGGCAGGCAGAGGGTTTTTGCTAGCTGGTCATTGTTTTGAGATGGAGACTTATCCATTCCTTTGTTGGTATGGCTGGGAGGGAGGGAGGTGAGCTGCCTGCATGGCCAGCTTGTTAGTAGGACTTTCTCAGAAAACTCAGCTTGTGTGAGGCTGAAGATGACCCCATGGCTGGGAAGAATCAGAACAGATCGAGTAAAATTCTGGATTTGGATCACCACCACTAGGACCCTGGAAGGATAGAGTGGTTTAAGACTCAGATCCTGCCACCCAAGAGCTTACGGTTGACACAGGCTAGCAGAGACACTAAATATATTCATTATTCAGAGCTTTGCCTATATAATGATCAAGAATATTGTGAGGTCATTTATTTAAGAAAAACCTAATGTTTGCAGGACAGTATGGTGCAGTTAGAAGAGCCTAGTCAGTTTTGTGTTATGGCTAAAAACAGTTCCCAGTGTGAGACCTGGTGGCATGGCCTTGGGCAAGTTCTATGACCTTTCTGACCTTCATTCTCCTTATCCCCTCTCACAGGGCTGCTGAGATGGTAAAATAAGGCCTACAGAGTAACCAATAGCTACTATGGTGTTGGAATCAGAGGGGCCTGATGCACATCCCAGCTCTATCTTTACTCCAGGTTTTGCCTTAGGTAAGTGATGCACTTGTCTTCTCTGTAAGATGGGATAATTTCTTCCTCCTAAGGAGATAAACTATGCAAATTACCTGGCACATAGTAGAAGCTCAACAAATGGCAGCCATTATTAGACCTCAGCAGAGGTAAGAGTTAGATTAACCTCAGTCTTGGCAGGAAATGAAATAACTGTTAGGTTTGAATGTCCTTCTGGAAATTAATTTCTTTTTACTTATCACGGCTATTACTTTAATGAAAATGAAATGTCTTACTTAAAGGCAAATGATTAGTTCTGCTAATAGAAAGGTAAAAAGAATCTTAATCTATGAACTTTTTATTGTCCTTTCTGACTAAGTTATTGGTGGGGGGTTACACATTGCTAGAAATCTGAATGTGTTCCCCAGTGAATTCTCTTTTTATCTCCTCCTAAATGGGTCTTCCGTTCATATAGCTCTGAGTTAAGGGGGAATGGAATCTGTCCTGCATCACTTCCTTAAAGCATGAATAGTGAACAACCCTTTCATCTTGCCAAAGGTATCTGCAAATTTAAAATAGGACTTTATTATGACCACTTTCACTCTCATCTCCTTTAATCCATTCTCCATACTGCAGTCAAAGTGATCTTTTAGAAACACAAGACTCATCATTTTTCTCCCCTGCTTGAAACCCTTTAATGATTTTCCATTGCTCTTAAGACAATGTCCAATTTCCTTATAAATGTTAATAAGGTCCTCAGTTATGATGCCTGCACAGGCCTGTAACATCATGCCCTCCCTGTCACTCTCAGTCCAATCCCATCCCACCTTACTCACTACTTGTCTTTTGGGAATATCCCAGGACTCTCCCAATTTCCAGCATTTCCACATATAGTTCTCTTTGATCAGAATGCTGTCCACTTAATTAACTCCTACTTATCCTTCTAATCTCAACTTTAAATGTCCTTCCTTTGGGAGGCCTTCTCCACTTTCTTACACTGCCTTTTTGCTTTTTGTAACATCAGGATGGGCCAACTAATCCCCCCAGCTCTAACAATGTCAAAAATGTGTAAATACTCTCTCTCTCTTTTTGTTCCTTTGAGACAGTCTCAAGCTGTTGCCCTTGGTAGAGTGCAATGGTATCATAGCTCACAGCAACCTCCAACTCAGGCTCAAGTGATCTTTTTGCCTCATTTTTTCTATTTTTAGTAGAGATGGGGTCTTGCTTTTTGCTCAGGCTGGTCTCAAACTCAGGAACTCAAGCAATCCTCTTGCCTCAGCCTCCTAGAGTGCTAGGATTACAGGCATGAGCCACCGCACCCGGCCACATCTCTCTCTATTGAGAAGCTTCACAGACCATGTGGTAGATTAAGAGTATGATGGTTTCAGTATACCTCTTTCTGTATCACACTCTTTGTAATGTGTCTTTGAAGCTACTCCTATCAAGAAATAGTGTCTCTTTTTTCTTCTCCTTATTTTGGTCTTGCCTTGTTGGTTTCCTTGGCTAACAGAATGAAGCAGAAGTACTGAGGAAGTTCTGAGCCTAGACTTTAAGAGACTTCATACATTTCCATTAGTTCTCTAGGAACTCTACCAATTTGCCAAGTAAACAAGTCCAGACCAACCTGCCAGGTGAGAAACCAGTCACCCTGATGTCCTAGCCAATATTCTTTTAACCCCTAGAAGCAGAGCTGCCTAGTAGGTTAACTGACTGCAGATACATGAATGAATTCAACCAAAACCAGAAGAATCGCTCAGCTGAGCCCAGCCAAAATTGTCACTCCATAGAATCATGAACCAAATCAATAGTTAACTATTTTAGTCCCAAGATTTTTATAGTCATTTGTTAAACAGCCTAAACTAATATAGGCCTTGTGTAAGATAAGATTTAAAAAATCTGAGCAAGCAAATAAGCACAATACAAGGTGGTGTGTCCTGAGTCTGCTGAGAATAAACAGACCAACATAAAAGTACAAAGGAGTGAAAGATTGCTAAGGACTGAAGTTATTCACAGAATAAATGATTAATTAATTCCATTTATTATTATCACAAGTTTTCTAAAGACATGAAGGGTGTCTCAAATTATTTTGTCTTTTCTGCAATACCTAGCATAGTATAAGCTACAGCATTCAATTAAAAAAGTACCTGTTCAGTGATTTTCTTTTTAAAGGTAGAACCCTTATTTATCTTTTCATTTTCATGTCTCCAGCACATGAACATTGCCTGGAACACAGGAGATACTCGGTAAGTCTCATGAATGAATAAATAAGTGACTGGCTTCATGAATACAAGATGCATATTTATTTGTGAGTGCCTTTCCAGGGGACCCAAGGCAATCTTTATAGTTATGACAAGTGAGGAGAAAAGAACAGATAACCGGATAGTGGTAGGGCCAACCATTTCACCTAAGTCCATTCCGTCATTTGTAACTGCTCCAAAGCAACCGGATGGAATATTCGTCCTTGTCTTCTTGCTTCCCTTTCAGTTTCTTACCACACCTTCTTTTTTTCTTATCTCTATTTTTCTGTTTCTTTGTCTTCTGTTTCTCCTGTCCTCCTCATCCTTTCTAAGTTAGCAACTTTAATATACAGGGTGTCCATAAAGTTCATATGCAATTGAAAACACTGCAATTTAAAACTGCACACAAACTTGATGGATACTCTGTATAGTGGTGATCAAGTTCACAGGCAGGGGAGATGGGGGGTGGCAGAAGTAGGGCCTCTGTGGGAGGTGAAGTGAAGGTGAAGGTTCTTTATTCTCAATTTCTTTTCTTCTCTCTCTCCCTAAAATCCCAAATAATGAGAATAAATGGGGGCAAAATAAAAAGGATTTGTGTGGTCTGCCCAGCCATGATTGACATCATCTGGGCCATTCTCACAGATCTGAAATTGTCACCTGAATGTATAGTCTTCTTGAGGTGAGTACACTGTGTACATCTGTACCCTTCTAGAAACTAAAGACCTGCATCCCTTTCCTGGTGAAGTGAAGCCAGTCAGAATGTGGTAACTTGTGAAGGTAACTTGTCCTCCTCACTCCCCTTTGCACATTTGCATAATTTACATCTGTCCTCTCCACTTTGGCTCTGTTTTAGCTCTCCCCATTCAAGACCACTCTCTCTTATTCAAAGGCAGTCTATTTCTACCTCTTGAAACCTTCCTTCCTTCACCTCCTATAAGTTCTAGCGCTTACTCAGTGTTACTCATTGGACACTTGCCGCACAATAGATAATTTCATGACATTTCTTATTTTAAATACAAACTCCTAGAAGGAAAAGAATCGTCTTTTCTTTGCATGACAGCACCAAGGACAGCCCTAGACATATAACAGGAGCTTGATATTCTTTTTTTGCTGAGTGAGTACACGAGTGCATGACACATTGGAAAAACTGGTTTGCTGAGAAAGCCCTATATCATTAAAAACAGTTACTTTTTAATAAGCACTTACTATGTACCAGATACTGAACTGGCACTTTGCACAGGCTCTGCAACTTAATACTCACGATAGCATTGTCAGGTGAGCACCATCATGACCTTCACAGCCAGCAACAACTTAATCCTCACAATAGCATTGTCAGGTGAGCACCGTCATGACCTTCACAGCCAGCAAGCAAGGGTACAAACATTCAATTCCAGCCAGTCAGTCCCAGAAGCAGCCGTTCTAGTCTTCCAGAAACATGAAAGTTGTAGCAACAGTTAGGCCTTCCCAACTGGGGAAACAGAAAAAGATGGAGTATTTCTCCTTTATAAAACACTCCAAATAAATGGGGCATATTTCATGGAAAAATGTGTTCCTTTGTGATGTCTCCAGGCAAATCAGGTCACCTGGTCATCTGTAATTACTTCATGTGCATTCATTTTGTTTACCTAAAAGGGTCATAATTAGTATATACATGTACTAGTTACCATTTGGTACCATGTATCAGGCAGTATGTTAAGCACATTCAATATTTCATCTAATCTACCAACACCTAAATGTTGGTGTTATTTCTGCTGGGCAGATGGGAAACCAAGATCAGAGAGGTTAAGCAACTTCCCACAGTCATGGAGAGAGTGAGTTTAAAGCTTCTATCTGAATCCCAGTCTCTTCTACTAAAACATGTGTCCCCTTGAATACTAAATGGTGGGATTTCAAATTTCTGTGTGCTCGAGGATTTCCTGGGGAACTGGTTAAATGACAATTCTCTAGGGATTCCCTCGTTGCTGTTCATGCTGGTGTCTAGAATCTTCCTATTTGGCAGTCTGTCCAGGGCTGCACACACCATACCAATTTCCCTTCCTTCTATAAAGGCTTGAAGTAGAGTGTACCGCAGGCTGCTCCCAGCTGTTGGTTTCAGCGGCTGGCTGTGCCCCTGAGGCAGCACGCAGGTGCCTGACATGGCCTGCCATCACCATCAGCATGTCAAATGCCCATGGCTTTTTCTTAGGAATCCTGTCATTAGTGGCCCTTTTGCTGTCCTGTTTTGGGTGGCCTGCCTGGAAACCTTGGAAACCTTTTTATTCTTACCCCATAAGGTATATCCTGATCTAAATATGTAGTTTCATATTCCATCTTCCTGGATTTCAGGCTGTCCCCAGCCCCTCTCTGAAACAGCCACACAGGCAAAACACCATTCCCAATGCTCAGAGCCATTAAGCAAGCCGGTAGATCTCCACAATATCTTCATCTCTTCCTTGAAAGAAGTTACTTCTTGGTTCTAAGAAAAGTATTAGGGGGGGAATTTACACAGTGCCCCTATAATTTCCTTTTGTTTTTCCTCAGAAAGTGGAAAGATTGTTTGCAAGATTTCTGTAGAACCGTCTATCTTGTTGTTAATTCAATGAATTCAAGCAAAAGTGTTTGCTGCCTTTCTTGCCCCCAGGGACCTCATCATTGAATTTTGGAAGAATCCCGCCTGCTCCATTACAAGGCTACTTTTCCCATCCTTACCTGTGTATTCTCTGGGGACCAGGGAAATGGGTGGTTCGTTCCCTAAGGGGAATTTATGACTGTCCCTTTCAATATTAATGCGATGCTTGGCAGATGCAAAGTCGAGCAGCTCAGGTTTGTTACACATCGCAGAGTGGGCCATGACTTCCTGTGAATAACAGGCACGAGGTGTAATGTGAAGTCAGGCTGGCACCAAAGAAGGCGCACGTGTTTACTAGCACGCATGGAGACCTCTGCCCCTCTGGAGAGAGCAGTCTTAATAGCAAATAATTTTACTCAAGCAGAGAGCAGCACAATGGCTTTGGACACTTTTATAGAGACGGTAAGACATGTTTGCATTACAGTGGTGACTGCAAAATAGTTTTTTGGTGACTGGTTTAGTGTTATCTCAAGTAATTCAGTTTCTTTAAGTATGCCTAGTCCGCTGCAAACTCCCATATTAGAATGCCAAGGGTGGAGAACTACCAGGCCAGATTCATCGTGCTGTGACCGTTTTATTTATCAGTTCGTTCGGAAATATTTATTTTGCCTCTATGTTGTAACAGTCACTGCTAAAAGCTAAGGCAAAGGGCATGCATAAACCAGAGCTGCCAGCTTTACGGAACTTGCAGTCTGGTGAAGGAGGCAGGGTAGTCACAAAGAAACGTGCTGAACGCTTATAAAACGTGCGGAGTATGCTCTAATAGCCCAGAGAAGAGGAGAGGTCTCAACCCAAATGGAAGAGGGGAGAAGGGGGGCAGAGGTCAGGGAAAGTTTTCTAAAGAGGCCACTGGAATTGAGTATTCATATGCGAAGGGTATCTGGAGAGAAGGAGGTGGGATGATAAACCAGGAGGCAGAGAGAGGATTAATGGCCTCATCTCCAGTTGTCAGTCAATCCTTGCCAGTTGTCCAGGTTTTACCACCTGTCAGCTAAACTTAATTGAGAGAAATCTCTCATCAAGAGGTTAATTGTGACACAGATTCCCATATCCGGGGGAAAAAATCCATCACCTGTGCAGACGGCTGCTTTTTTGGCATCTGGAACAGTCCTGTCTGTTAGCAAAATGTAGACATTTGCAATTGAGTTATTTCTAGCCACCAGGTTCTTTCCTGAATTCTTATCTTCCTTCGAATATCCTCGCTCTATATTTAAAACCTCTCTCGGCATGCCTTTCCACATGGACTGAGGCTGTCTCCGTCTCTCCTGGACCCCTATTTCCCTGGCACCCCTGTCCTGAATTGAAGGTGTTCTCAAGGACAAGAGCAGAGCAGAATTCTCAGCTCTGCAAGTAAGAAATTCACCAGGCATAATTCATGACCACCTGCCCCCTGCAGTTACAGCCCCCTATTATTTCTGTATTTCTCCAATGCCAAAAAGGACGGAGCCTCCCTTCTCTCATTTCCACGACTTTGACCGCTGAGCCAGCCTCTCGTTGGGATCCCTCCTACTTGCAGCTCCCCCCAGTATGTTCTTTCTTCTCTTTCTGCCCAGCTTCTCCCACCCTCCCCTCCGTAACCCTGATCTCTTTTGCTTTCCCCTGTCCTCAGATGCTGCATTACATGTGTGCCTTGGCTTTGGAAGTTCTGCAGGGAAGGGGCCAGTCAGCCTGGCATCTGGAGGACTGTGAGCAGAGTTAGTTTCTAGAATGAAAGTGTAAATGGATTCACAAAGGGGCCAGTGAGCAGTGGGTAAATCAAGGAACCAGCAAATTTCATGGGAACTTATATGAAACAGTCCCAAGTCTGGGATCTTGTGGAGCCACATGAGTAAGGTCTGCTATTTGATCTCTGGGGATAATGGCAGGGGATTTTTGTCCTGGGTGTTTATTTTTGTCATTACCCTGTAAAACCCACCCGTATATAAGGCTCAGAACCCAAGAGAAGGCCTTTGTACAATCCTGCAGAGCAGCCAAGGGCACCCTGGGCAGCAGCACTGATTTCTCTAGAACAGTCTATCCTGTTGTTTAAACCTGAGAGTGGGGCTTTTAAGATGGAGCAGGGACCATGTGTAGAGACAGGCGTTGCTGGGAAATGAAGTTGTTAAGTTCAATGACTTTAGGGCAACCCAGAAAATTAGAGAGTGCTTTCACTGAGGCCACAAATAGTGTTGGCAAGTTTAGTTTCTTCTCTTTTCTTTTCTTTTTTCTTTCTCTTTTGACAGAGTCTCAGGCTAGAGTGCTGAGGCATCAGTCTAACGCACAGCAACCTCAAACTCCTGGGTTCAAGTGATCCTCCAGCCTTAGCCTCCCTAGTAGCTGGCACTTTAGGCACGAGCCACTGCACCTGGTCAATGCTGACAATCTTAGACTGTGGGTACTTGTATATCGGGATAGCAAAGTTTGAGCATTGTCTGTGGGAGCAACTAAACTAAATTGGGCTAAGGAGTCAGACAGACCTGTGCTCCAATCTAATTCTGCACACACCAGGTATGAAGCTTCAGGCTGGTTCCTTAACTCCTCTGAACACCCAGTTTCTTTAAATGAAGATGAGGTTGTGGAGTCGCATGTGAAGCCCTAGGTACAGTGCCTGGCTAGGCATAGCTGCTTACCCAGTAGCACTTGGCCTAGTCTAGTCTACCCAGTAGCACTTAGTGGGTACCAGGTGCCACATCAGAACAGGACTGAGACTCACTGGGAGTTAACTTGAATTGTAGTTTGATTTCAATGTACTGAGTAACTGCCATGCCCTAGGCCTATGCTAGGGCCGAGGGTGGCACAGGCCCTTTCTCAGGAAGCTCTCAGAGCTGGGAGGGGGGGCCACAGGCTCATGGTGAGCACTGTAAGAGGGGGGTGCACAACACACTTAGGAGCATGGGCCCTGGGGAGGGGGGCAGAGAAGGATTCATGGAGAAGGTAACAACCGAGCGGGTCTGAAGCCCCCTGGGAACAGCTGTGTGGAGCTGTCACCCCAGTAGTGTGCTGTGTGAATGCGGATCGCCAAGGAGATCAAGCCAATGGCCTCAGGTAGAGACTATGGTGCTGCTGCTCCAGGAAAGAATTGCCTCTCCCTTGGGCAGGCTCACACAGTGAAGACCCCAAATTGCAGCTGTTTGACACTCACCTTGCCTGTCATTGACAACCAATTGGCAGTTCTTCCCATTGAGTTCAAAACCAGCCTGAGCAAGAGCGAGACCCCATCTCTACTAAAACCAGAAAAATTAGCAGGGCATTGTGGTGCACGTCTGTGGTCCCAGTTACCCAGGAGGCTGAGGCAGGAGGATCGCCTGAGCCCAGGAGTTTGAGGTTGCAGGGAGCTATGATGATGCTACTGCAATCAACCTGGGTTAATGAAGCAAGACTCTGTCCCCCCAAAAAAAGAAAAAGAAAGAAAAAAAAGAAAATTGAAAAGGACACAGAATGGAAGATGGACTAAAATCTGGGAGGGGGTGAAAGTGGCATATACTGAACTCAGCCTGGTCTGAGCAGATGGTCACCTTTTTTCTACACTTTCACCTCTACCGATCTGTCTATTGACTAGTTTATGCCGGAGCTTTAAAGCATTCTCTAGCTTAAGTGATTATGGGCGTGCATCCATTTTTAAGAGTGGAATTTGGGTGACAATAATCTCTATGGATTTATCCAGCTCTAACATCTAGGGCTGCATGGATTTGAGTTTCTGAGAGCTGCAGGTCCCAGGGGAACACAGATCCAGAGGGCACCGTGGAAAGGATGAATAGTTCAGGGAGGATTTGACCACTAGGGGAGCCATTGAGCAACACCCCACCCATGGCAGAGAGCCAGATGCTCTTGTAGGAGTCCTAGTTTCTATTTTGCACCAAGTCACCCTGTGGTTTGGTGCAACCCTGGGGAATGAGAACATTTTCTTGGGTCTGTAAACCCACTTGGGTGCTTCATCTGCCACTCAGTCTGGACCTGACTCTTGTTACTCAGGTCTGTGTCCTCCAGCACCTGGCACCATGTTTAGCCCAGATGTTTATTCCGTGAGCTGAGCTGAGCAACCCCGACCTCCCACAGAGCCAGGGAAAGACAGCAAATGGGGACAGAGTACCCTCTCGTTTTGCCTCCTGGATTTCTCTGTAATAACTAATCTTATCCATGACAGCTGATAGTTGCTAATTTTTCTCTCAGAGGTTAAACTTATTTCCCAATCTTGTGGCCACCTCCCTTGACCCCTGCATACTGACCACACTTCCTCTTGGCTTGGAGAGGAGCCCAGTTTTCCTCCTCACAGTGTCTTCTTTGCAGCAATGACAGGGTGGAGGAAAGGGTTTGCAGTATGAGCTAACTTGTCAGAATTTACCTTCAGCTATTTTTGTGCTTCCTGAGTTCGGGCAGGCCAGGCTCCAGCACTGTAGACGCTGCTGGGTGGTTGATAAAGGTGAGATGCAAAAGTCAGCATGGGTCAGTCTCTCTAAGGAGGCAAATCTTGGCCATTTTATTATAGGAAGGAGATTTTCTTTCTTGAGCTGGGAAATGGAGAGGTAAAAATTCTACCCCAAGGAGAGAAAACAGTTGACCAAACCTCTTCGTTAGGGTGCTTGAATTCAGAAAGGCTTAACTGCATCCCAGATGATAATCCTGTCCCCCAGCAATGATGACCAGGGCGCCCTCTCACTTGAAAAGTCCCTAACCTCTATAACACTGAAGTACCTTTTGGTAAAATTTCACATAAAATATACATCAGACTATATTCCCGAAAGGCAGCCAGATAGAGTAAAAAGAGCATGGGATTTGAAGGCATAAATTTAACTTCTGGATCTGTCACTTCTTAACTCTGAATCTCTTCCCTTGTCTGTCAAATCAAAAGAGCTATCTTGAAATCATTGTGAGGATTAAAGGAGAGTATTCATTGATTATTTCAATAGACATTGATTAAGCACTGCTTTTATTAATCAGGAAAAATAACTCTTACTGCCTCACCAGGTGAACCTCTAAGTCTCTATGGAGCAATATAACCAAACTCTGAACATCTTGTTGAAAGTTGATTGGAGTCCTTCTCCACTGAGTGACTCGGGGACCCAGGTTCCCCTCCAGCTTGTGATGAGCCCCTCTCATCACACGCTTGCCAAGGTTGCTTGCAGCAAGGGGACATACACCCTGCCTCTTCCATGCCTCGGACCACAAGTGACATATCACTTCACGTTCTATTCATCAAAATGTAGTCATCTGCTTCCAATTTAGCTCGAAGGAGGGGGCTGGGGAATTTTTCCATGTTTTATTTCAGGAAGAAGGAGCATTGTCCCTGTCAAAGGCATTGTATGAGTGTGAGGAACTGTTCTGGATGATGGGACACAGAGCTGAACAACACCGTCCTCCAGG
Source organism: Perodicticus potto (assembly GCA_963574655.1). Taxonomy (NCBI): domain Eukaryota; kingdom Metazoa; phylum Chordata; class Mammalia; order Primates; family Lorisidae; genus Perodicticus; species Perodicticus potto. The sequence continues at coordinate 28,238 of CAUYRH010036615.1, read as the reverse complement.
AGCACACAGTCCAGAGATGAACGTGTGACCACGCTTAGCTCTTAAATATAAATTCTAATTCTCTAATTTTCTTACTGTTTCTCTTATCCATATTTATCACATTCGAAATATTCTGTGTTCTTAAAGCTTTATTTCATGCCCGTTAGTTTCAAGGGGGTTATCCCTGACCCCTGGCGTAGACAGCAAGCTTCTAGGGCAGGGTCTCCATCCTGGTCACCTGCCAGCCCCCCTTGTAATCTGACGTGGTACCAGACACATGCGGAGCTCCTTTGCCCCAGGTATTTGTTGAATTTGAGTTTTATGTTTGCATCTCTTTGTTTCCTTCTGTATTTTTCTCCTCCCTTTGCTCAGGGCTTCTTCCCCAGGGTCACCATCTTCTCTGCACCATCTCCTCTGGTCACCACAGGCTAAAAATGAAAAGACACCTAGTTTTTCAATCCAGCCTGTTTTCGAACATCTCAGGCTTGACGTCAGACACTCAACTGCAGAGAGGAGTTACGTCCATCCTTTCTCACTCCTTTTTCTGCCCGACTCTATCTCCTGGGACGAAGCAAGAGCTGGCCTCGGGGAGAACTGCCCGAGCCTTGGGAAAAGACAGCTGTCAGCAGAGTTGGCCAGCAGGGACTTGAGAAGCCAGAAGTAAACAAGTCAAAGGGGGCCAGTGACAGACCCAGAGGGAGTCTGCGGTCACTCCAGGGAATGGCTGGAGGCCACCCATCTGGAGTCCTTCTGAGGTGGCCTCAGACACCCTCCTCCAGCCCTCCAGCCCCTCCCCAGAGCCCAGTTCCAGCCAGGACTCGGTGCTCTTATCATCCCAGCAGCCGGGCCCTGCCATGCTGGTGAACAATAACAGATTCAGCCTCCCGTGTTCATCGTTACCCCGCACCTTTAATCAGGAGTGTTATCCGCAGCTCCTGCCCGGGCCTCATTTAGATTTCTTGTTTGTAGCAATAATACCCTTTTAATATGCTAAATGAGCGAGCAAATGAGCCTTCCTCCACTTGCTAGGTTTTTAAAAACATCCCTTCTTTAGTGGATGAAGGTCATTCTTTTGGCAGATTAATACTTAACTAGGAGGCCCTGTTTATTGTCTGGGGTCACTTCAGCGCTGTCACAGCATATTAAAGAGCACGGGATTGCCCACGCCAGAACAATGCAGCTAGGTGGGGGATGCGGGAGGGGCCGCCCCTTGCCCGATTCCCCTCTCCGGCTCTCATTTAAACTCCACAGCCGTTATTAATACTTTAATTTGTAGTGCATTAATGAATTCTAATCCCCATTATATGTTGAGCAAATGGGCCTTCAACAGGCTCGGTGCAGCCCGAGTGAGTCCTGGCTGACACACTCGTGGCATTAGCAGGGCAGGGAACCGGGCAGGTGGTGGGGACACCGGCCTCTGCCACCGGCACCAGAGAGGATAAGCAGACAGGGAAAGAGACAATCCTGATGGCATTGTTTGAAACCTGGGCCCCACTGTGCAGACTCTACCCTCGGACCTTCCAGACACGGGAACCAGTTTTCCCCATTCCTGCTTGAAAATGTTCTTCCTCTGTAAAATGGAGATAATGACAGTGCCTATCCAGGCATGCATATTAAAGGAGGGAATGTATGGTGATGGCCGAGGGCACAGAAAACACTTAATGAGTGTTAGTGATCAGGGCTGTCCCCTGCCCAGCTGGGACAAGCTGGAGGCAGCGGCTCACTCGCTTCCCCTCTGTTCCACTTTGCACTGCCCCTCCACCTTCTTCCTGTGAATCTGACTTCTGCTTCTGAGCAGGGCCCCTGAGGGCAGGCACTATGTCTTCTTAATTTTACTCCCCTCCCCCACCCAGTGTTAATAGCAGCGCTTGTCAAAATCACTCCCCTTCATCAACTGTACAGACAATTAAATAAATGAAGCTTTCTGGACTGGGCTCTCATCCCTGTACCAGGAACTCGGGCATTCCATCTGTCCCTGGAACAAGCCTGGCTGAGGCTACAAAGCTCTTTTTGGGGGTGTCTGGTTCTTCCCCATCCTGAGAGCTTTCCTCAAGTCCTCCTGCTTCAGGAAGACTTCCAGGGTTACCACAGCCCCCTCCCCACCCTGAACTTTGTTCTTGTTTCCCGTGGTATCAGTTTGGTGATTGTCAGGTGGCACTGTAAGCCCAAAGGTAGGCATTGGGTCTCATTCTTCACACATTGCTCAAAAGCCAGCAGATGTTAGCATAACATGGAAAGAGGTGACTACACGCAGGGACCTGTGCTCATTTTGGATTGTATGTGGCACGGAGACAGGAACTTCTTTCTTACAACTCCCATCCTAACCTTCTTCTCGCACCTTGTTCAATTCCAATAATAGCTACCATGTGTAAAGCTGATGCTGGTCTGTGTTGGGCACTTAATTAATATCTCATCTTCACACTGAGACTAAGCTATAGTAGGTGCTATCATTCCCACTGTACAGATGAAGAAGTGGAATTCTCAAATGCTCTAACTTTGCTTCCTCACTCAGTAGTAAATATTCCAGGATCTCAGAAGATTCTGTGATGGTCATGGGAGGTGGGGACTATGGAAGGTGATTAGGTTATAAGCATGGCACCCTCTTGAATAAGACTAGTGCCCTTATAAGGAGACACAGGAGAGGTTCCTCTCCCTTTGCGCTTTGCCATGTGAAGACAAAACAAGAAGGCAGCCACCTGCAACCAGGAAGATTCTCGCCAGACAGACTCTGCCAGTGCAGTTGACCTTGGGGTTCCCAGCCTTCAGCACTATGAGGAAAAAAATAAATGTTTTTCTTCAAGCCATCTAGTCAATGGTATCTTTGTTAGAGCAGCAGCCCAAACTGGTTAAAACAAAACTTAAAGGTCCTTTAGAACAAACACTTAGGTTTGAGGTGCCTCGAACTCAAGAGTTTAGGATTGTCTAAGATCGTGCTGTAACACAGCCAATCCTCAAAGCCAATCGTTCCTCCTTCCACCACACCCTGAAGGTCACCCAACTAAAGGAATGAATGGGCCCAGCTGGAGAGAGGCTGATGCCAGGCCCTGGGTGAGTGAGCCAGGGTTGGTCTTGCAAGACCAAGCCCTCCTGCCTCAGGGCCATGAGCAGTTGAGTCAGGACTGCTCTGTCCTCTATGCTTCCTGGGAGACAATCCCCTTTATAAAATCTTTACACATGCTCAATTAAGCATTGCCTACTAAGTCCCTGCTCTGAGGGCAAAAATCTCCTAGCTGAAAACACAGAGTCCAGCCTCATCTCAGTGAGTGGCCATTCATTTGTGAGTTGTCCCCCTTGATTTCCTGACCTGTACCCTGAGGGTGCTATGATGGCTGGAACGCTGAGTGGACATCCGTGTGCCTTCCTGACCTCACTGTCCCCAACTCATCTGTGGCTGCCAGCTGCCCACACTGCCAGGCCATACAGACAGCCTCTCCCTTAAACTCCACACATATGCCTTCCCGCCTCCTCTTTGTGTCTTCTCAGGATCCAGGGTCAACCCTCCTGATGCCTGTGCTCCTGACCGGTCATGCACTGGCCCCAGCCTCCCGCCCGTGGAAAACAATGAGCATCTTCTTCCACGATGGGAGTGTTGTCAGACTCAGAGGCACCTAACAAACAGAGCTCTTGGTCCTCTCTGCCACCCAGCCCGCACAGCACAGCGTGTTTTATCATTTTTACAGGCAGAAATGCAATACATCTGAAATTCAGTGAATCCAAAAGCAAAAGACAGAGGAGGCGACCGGGATAGAGGAGGGCTGGGCCACAGAAAGGAGCTCTCTGGCCAAGGTGCTGTCTTTCTCTTCCTCAAAGCACCAAGCTGGCCCTGGCCTCCACACTCTTCTTTTTTGGAGATAGAGTCTTGCTTTGTCACCCAGGTTGGAGTGCTGGGGTGCAATTACAGCCCACTGCAACCTCCAACTCCTAGGTTCAAACAATCCTCCTGGCTCAGCCAGTGATGGTATCTCACTGTGCTGCCCGGATTGGTCTCAAACTCCTAGTCTCAAGTGATCGTCTCACCTTGGTCCCCCAAATTTCGGAGATTACAGCCCTGGGCCACCATGCGCAACCATTCTGCACTCTTAATGTGCTCTCAGAGGTGGGCTTCCCTCTGGAAGAGGAGCTTATCTCATGTGCTTGTGTGGGCATGGGGGAAGGTGGGCAAGTGGGCATAATTATGTGTGAGTGGTATGTGTAGCCGGTCATGGGGAGAATCTGTATGAATGGGCCTATGTGAATTATGTGTGTGCAAGTGAGTAAATGTATGCATACGTGAGTGGAGGTTAGCTGTGTGTGCTTCTTATGGAGGGGTTGGGAAATTAGAGGCATTTGAATATCTGGATGAGCTCTTGAGTGTATTGGAACAGTGTGATGTACGGGGGCATTGTCATGTTTGAGAACTTGGGTATGTGCGTGAAGGGGGTGTTGGTGTGCATGTTTGAATGAGTAGGGATTCAATGGGAATGGTGTGTATATGAGCAAGACAGTCATAACCAAAGTATTAATGTTGTCTGTATTTGGAGGCGTCTATGAACTGGGAGTTTGTGAATGTGTTTGTACAGTGCAGGGATGTGAGTTACCATTTGGGGGTATACATGAATGGCTTTATAAAAAGGAGAGACGTGAGTGCTGTGGTTATGTGCAAGACTGAAGGTTTAGTTGAGTATATGCTCGTGAGCGGGGGTTCAGGGGCATCAGTGACTAAGTGGGTGACTAGTATGTATACTGAAGATGACCTGAGGCTTGGATATCTCTATGAATATGAACACCTGTTCAGGGACCTGTTAATTTGGCTTCTAGTGGCCCGAGAGAGCCATTTGTTAAATTTAGGGATTTTGCAAGCTAGTTGTTAACCTCATCCACTATTAAAAATTAAATTGTATCTATTTATGCAATACCAAATATAGGTATTTATTTATACCAAATGTAGGTAACAGATAATAAAATCTTCCCAGTTATGTCCCATTTTGCTTCCATCGCTGTCTGGAGGGTTTTTACAGCTGTTGTGTCTTCATGGTGGAAACTCTATGCCGTGACGTGTCACTGCTCCTCTCGTCACAACTTCCCGTTCAGTGACATCATATTAGTAATTTGAAATTGATCACGCCAGGAGTGTTTACCTTATAGAAATTAGCAAACATTACAAATCAGGGTCTATTTTTCCTGGAGGGCTTGTTGCTCTAGGGGAAATCCTGGTGGACTTTCATCCTGGTATTCATTTGTCATGGGCCTGTGTGGCTGGAGGGAGGTCCAGAGTTCTTTTTTTTCTTTTTTGAGATAGAGCCTCAAGCTGTCCCCCTGGATAGAGTGCCGTGGCATCACAACTCACAGCAACCTCCAATTCCTGGGCTCAAGCGAGTCTCCTGCCTCTGCCTCCCAAGTAGCTGGGACTATAGGCACCCGCCACAACACCCGGCCATTTTTTGGTTGCAGCCATGATCGTTGTTTGGCAGGCCCAGCTGGATTCGAACCCGCCAGCTCAGGTGTACGTGGCTGGCACCTTAGCCCATTGAGCCACAGGCGCCGAGCCGGTCCAGAGTTCTTCTCTAGACTTTCAATACATCCCCATCCGCCAGGAAAGATGCTCTCAGATTCTTCCAGAGGGGCAGCCACTGTCCAGGCCTCTAAGCCTCTGGACAAGATGACCTCTTCACTCTTTTCACGGGGCTTCCTCAAAAGGCGTCCCAGCCTCACGCCCGCCAGCACACAAGAGTGTACAAGTGCTTTTTGTGTGTCTAGGAGTGAGGATATTGGTTGGATATTTTTGAGGTGGGATTTAGAAATGTGTGTGATAGATAAGTGTTTGTAATGAATGAATATATACATGTTTTACAAGTACATCTGCTGAGTAGGTAAGGATGTATGAATCTTTCAAGGTGTGCAGGGAGAAAATGCCGAGAGTCCACAAAAAGAATGGAGAAAAAAGGCTACATCTGTATTTTCACTAACTTCTAACTGAAATCCTCTAATATAAATATAGGTAGCAATACACAGTGGGATTAATCGTGTCTTTGCTTTTATTATCAATAGAAATCACAGCTATTTTCATATTATTTTACAGTTCTTGCAGATATACCAAAATATCATGTGTAGTCACTGCATTGCTAATAAGATCCATCCTTGAATATTATTAAAAGCTTTAGTAAGAAAGCAGATTTATTACCAAACCTCAGACTCGCTTGAAAAACATTTTGAAAACTGAATTTTAACATAATTATTTTCCGTAGCAATTCTACATAGTATGTGTTTTATTTTACACATTTAAAAACAGTTTTCTGAGGGGGCTCATGGATTTCATCAGACTACCAGAGAGGTGGATAGCACAAAAAGAATTAGATGAGATATTATGTGTAAGAATGGTTGACAGAGTGATGAGTAGGGTATGTGTGTTGACTTGGGACATGGGAGCATGAATGACCTGGAGGCTGTTAGGCTATTGGGAGAGGCGGGAGAATGAGCATAGAGATCTATTGATTTGGGAACGCAGCCTCCTCTTTTCTCCCTAGAGAGATGCAGGGAGACTTGAAGTGGGGGAGGATGTCTTGGAGTGGGCTACACGTTGAACTCTAAACCTTTTCCTTCTACGTCAGACTTCCTGCAAAGTCCTATTCATACAGTTCTTGTTAGCTGAAAATAAATTTACTTTCTGAATCCTGGCTGCCTTGCTGAGTTCGGATGGGGTGATATTTTACACCTGATTCAGGTGCCTTGTCCCTGCAGACTGTTTCACATCTCTCTGGACACGAGCACCTTGAACTCACCATTGACTTGTTATTTTAGTTGTCTTTCTCTAGACAGGCGAAAACCCACTTTGACATGCTGCCACTTATGCCTTTCTGGCCTAGCTAAATACGCCCCACTTTCCACCCCCTGGCCCTGCACTTGCCCCCAGACTTTCTTCCAAATGACATCACCTCGGGCCATCTCCACAGCTCTGCTTTCTGGCTGGGGTGTTCTCCAGCTAGGATCAGCAGGAGATGGCTTTAGGGTTCTCCCAGGAAATAGCCTTGCCAGCAAAAGGCAGATGGAAAAGAAGGTGACAAAAAAAGAGTGTCTGAGATTGCATTCTGTGACTTTCCACTCAAAGGGTCCAAGCCCAGAGTGAGGTCTCCCCAGCCCCCCACCCAGCTTTAAAAAAATATGGTTTCTGACGCTGTTTGTCACTGGTCTCCATGGCTGAAGGGATGTCCAGAGTTCTCCTTTTCTAGATTTCCAATACAGCCCTTTTCTTTTTCTAGGTAAGATGCTCTCAAATTCTTCCAAAGGATAGCCAGTGGACATGCCTAGAAACCTCTAAACAAGATGAAGCTCTTTGCCTTTTCAAAGCAGGTCTCATAAGGCTTCCTCAAGAGCTGTTCTAACCCCAAATCCCTTCTGTTTCAGCTTAAGCCTCTTGATCATCCCTTGGAGGAGACAGAGCAAAGCTGTGTGATCTTACAGTGCTGGGAGACAGCAGCCAGTCTCTTTTGAAACAAGCCAGGATGCCATACTGCCCGAAAGTGGCACTGGGGCATGACCCTGAGAGTTCTCTAAACCTCAGATTGTCATGCTCAGCTGAATGGGGGGAGAGAAGGAAGTGATCATTGAGCAGACGCACAATTTGTCTACAAACTCTTGCCTCTGTGTTTATGCCCTGCAGAGTCATGGGTATCAGATGACTCCCAGGACTGTGAGCCAGTGTGGGTGAGGATGACAGAGGCGGTCAGGTGCACAGCAAAACCTCAGCACCCTTGACCTGATCTTATGTAGGATTAATAACCAGAAATGAAACCAGAAGGGACCTGATACACCGCCATGACAAGGAGGAGTCACGCTATTTTTTACTGCATACAAAACACCACCCAGAACCACAAGTTAGCCCTGTCCTCCACGTCCGCTCAGGTAGGAGCCTGGGGAGATCAGAGGATGGATTGGTCTGATTTATGCAGCCTTTCAGTCCGTGCCACCCACACAAGGCTTGTAAACTACCAGTTGGTCACTTGTAGCCAGGCCTATGTCCTGAATCAGTGTACCCCACTCAGGGATGAGCTGGAGAATGCCCCCACTGCTGATGCCTGAGAGAGTCAAGTGCTGCTGGTTAGAGATGTCCTCTGTGCCCTTGTTCTGAAATTCCTTGCAAATCCTAACTCAGGAGTGAGAGAACAGATCTTGCTAAGTAGTGCTCGCTGGAAGTCTGACATTCAGTGAAACAGCAGATAAGGCTCCTCGGTTTCTGAGAGTTCTGCTTTGGGTGGATGGAAAGGGGAACGGTGTTAGAGGTAAGGATGCCCCAGGATGGGAGCTCGGCGGCCTGGGGCCGTGCTATCTGCTCTCCCATCAGACATGCATTTGTATTTGTGTTCACAACTTTGCATTTTGAATTTGAGATTCCCCAAGCATTCACGCATCCATCCTTCTTAAGACTAGGTAGCCTCTGAAACCACTTTCAGGTGAACTCCAGCTGCACACAGCTGGATGCATTCCTCACTTCAGAGACCAGATGTCAGCAGAGGTTACAGGTGGAGGGTGAAACTCTCCCTGTTACAGATTTCTCCAGGTCTGGAATCAAGTCAGCTTCTACATCAAGGCAAGGAGAGTTCATAGACTTCCCACCCTCTTGCTGTCTCTTTATTGCTTACAAAGCAGGCAGGTCACTTAGTTAAGAAAATTGGCTAACGGCTTCGAAGACCAAGGTCATGTAGTGTTTGCATCACGTTGGTGAATTACCTAGACTTTCCAAGTTTTAGCTTCCTCTTTTCTACATTGTCTCATGGGAATGACAACAATACTTGTGTCATATAGTTGTTACAAAAACTGCAATAGGCCAAGTAAAACAATCCACCCAGAACCTATACATGTTGTCACCCTACGGGTGTCGTTACTACCACCCCCTTTCCCTCGGACCTCAATACTTTGTCCCACCGACTCTGTGGGATTCTTCTAAGATTTCCCTCCATTCATGTTCTTGGGGGAAATTTGTAAAGATAAAAGTAGCCAAGGATAGCCTCCTAATTGCCACGCTGTGGGAATGTTTACGGTCAGTGCCTTGAGGTGTCACGCTGTCAGCACCTGGGGTTATCAGGAAGCTGAGCAGTTGCCTCCAGCTTTGAGCAGCTCCTTGGTGACCCCTTCAGAATGCCACCAGAGCAATGACAGCGAGGTGGACAGCAGGCAGCACGTAAGTTGGAGAACGCTGACTATAGGGCCACAAAGCTGCTCATCCTGGGTAAGGCGCTATGGTCCAGGCAGGCTGAGCAGCGCTGAGTCTCAGGAGAGAGGGCTGTTTGTCGTTCCCTGGAGTGGGAGTTCCTGCTGTGTTTGTAATGCTGGGAGGTGAGGGGTGCGCAGGGAAGCGCACCTGGACAGGGTGCTTCCAATTTGAACTTGGAAATTACCATTTTTATTGGTCAGACTGCCCTAATATCAGTATTTCTTTGCCTAAATCCTTGCATGGTCTCCCCTCAAGTTTTTTTTTTTTAACTTGCTTCTTGTTCCACCGAAGCTTCCTTGTAGATAAACCATCTTTTCCAGGCTATTAAAAACATGAAGAATCCTGATTCTGAGTTTATTTCCTGTCGGATTATTTACTGGCCCTTGTCGGTGGCCCTGTGTTCCTGAGAAACATCTCTCACTCCAAGCCTCTTGGGAATCATGCGAGACCATCCTTAAAGCTGACATCAGCCCCTGCTGAGTGTTTTTGACCTTGTCTGAAAAGAAATGTCAAACAAATCTCTTTCAACTCACACATAATTTGATGGGGGTGAAGAAACCCTACGAAGTAATCCCCCTCCCTGACCTGGCGGACGCCTCTCTCGGTGCAGCAAAGCTGGCCTTGGCAAGGTGTGATCAGAGGCCCCTGGGTCTTATATCTCAGTCTTCTTGCGTGGGCTATCTCCAAGAAATGTATTCAGAGAAAAATAAAGTCCCCAAATCTCCATCTCCCAGACACTGGGAAACAGGACCTGATTGGTTAAAAAAAAAAAAAGTTCACCCCTAAAAACAAAGAGAAGCCACTCAAAGTGTAAGAACCAGTCACCAAACTGGAGTGAGGGAGTAAGAGGCTTGAGGCCTCAAAGAAGTAATTTTTTGTCCTAAAAAAGAAGCAGTACTTTACACACTGGGGGAGAACCTCCTGGAACTCTTTATCTTGTGGGTTGGCTCAAATTGAAAATGTAAAAGGTTGCAGAAGGCAGCGAATTGTACCAGGTCATTAAGCAGAATCGTTTTTAAACTTGCATTTATTTAATACATACTATGTGCCAGGCATCTGACAAGAATAGTCCTTAATATTCTTTTGATTTTATTTCCACAACAGTTCTGTAAGTTAGGAGCTATTGCTACTCCCATTTCATAGATGAGGCGCACTCAAGTTAAGGAACACATCTAATTGTATGCAGACTTGGGAGTCACGCTGAAACCTGTGATCCCCTAACTAGTCTACCTTATTTCTGATGCAGATGAGCATGTGTGCACATGGGGTAATTACTCACTGATTGGTATCAGCTAAAAGGGCAAGACTGCCATTCATTTATGCCTTTGCATTTCTGCATCCAGTCCTTTAGACAGTATTTAGGCACTGTGTCCTTGGTCACAACACATAGCCTTGGCCTATGATTGAAAATTGGGCCCTAGGCTAATACCTAAAATAAGGAAATGCTTTGGTTCCATGACTCATACCAAGCAGTTGAAAGAGATGGACAGGGAGAGTTAGAGGACCTTGTACCCTAGACTTATCTCTGTCCACTGACTTATTTCAAATTGTATCATCAGTATATTTTCCCATCAGTGTTGCCCCTCTGCCCCCCAAGTGGATTCTGGCACGGTTAGTGTGGTGTTTCAGTGGCTAAGGATTGCTTACTTACGGCTATCCCTTCCAAAGCCCTCTTGGGGGTAGAAACATCATTTGCATATAAATGCATAAACTCACCCTTTGTAATGTAAGGAGCTTGAATTATCGCGACCCCAGCAAGGCCAATCAGTAGCTCTGTCCATGCACCAGAACCCAGCAACCCCACTGTCTTTCTCTTGAAGCAGCGTCTTTCTTGCTTCTGAATCATTCTCATCAGCATTCATACGTGCTGTGATTTCTCCCATATTAAAATAAAATAACTTCCTTTGACCCCACTCTTCTTGCAGTCACCTCCCTTTCTCTTCTTTCCTTTCAGAGCATAGTCTGAGAAGTTATCTATCTTGGCTTTCTCCCATTTCTCACCTCCCATCCTCTGCTTAACCCCTCCAATCAGGAATTTCTCCTCTCACCGCTCCACCACACCTCACCCTAACATGTCCATCTTTTCTTATTCCCATACTACTTAGCCTGTCGACAGCAACATTTGGCCCAGTAGATCACTCCTCCCTGAAATACTTTCTTCACTTGGCTCCCAGGCTACCAGATTCACTAGTTTCCTTTGAACTTTTTGGTTTCTTTGTCTAATGAGACTAATTTGTTGATTCCTCTCCATCCACCCCATCTCTAAATGTTGGAGTGCACCAGAGCTACTAAGAGCGCTTCCCTTTTCCACGGCCTTGGGGAGCATGCCCAGGCTGTGTTTTGCCCTGCACCCAATGCATTCTTCCCACTCCCGTGTTCAGCTGTGCTTACTTGACCTACTGGATCTGTAAGACGCATCACAACGCCAGTGTGTCCAGCACAAGCACCTTCCCTCCCTGAGAACACCAACTCCATTCTCCCAGTTTTTCCAGCTCAAAGTCTTGCTCTTCCTTTCTCCTCTCACTCACCCAATTTGAGCTCCCAAAGTGTTCTCCCAGTCCTACTTTTGAAATATATGTAGAATTCCCTCACTTCTCACAACCCCCATTGTCCCTTCCTGGGTCCCAGCCTCTGTCACCTGTTGCCTGAATTACTCTAATAGCCTGTTCATGTTTTACTCTGTGGTTAGTCCCTGATCCTGTTTTCAACACCGTGGTCACTCTCCTCCTGCTGAAAGTCCCTGGTGCTTTCCGGGTTCCTCAGAGTAAAAGCTCAAGTCCTCGCATTGACCCACTGGGCCCAACCTGATCTGGCTTCCCCTGTCCTCCATGACCCGGTTTCCTTCTACCCCCTGCTTGTTAATCCTGCTCCAGCCACACCAATATCCTTCCTGCTCCTTAAACACTCTGAGCACGTTTCTGCCTCAGGGCCTTTGCATTGGCTTTTCTGTCCAGGTAAAATATTTCCCCAAGGGGCTCTGTGGTGCAATGGATAGCGCATTGGACTACTAAAATATTTCCCCAAGGCACCTATGTGGCCAGCTCCCTCACTTCCTTTTAAGGGCTTTACTCAATTGCCACAAGTTTGGTAAGATTCTTTTTTTTTTTTTCAAACAACCATCTCAAATGTATCCCCCACCTTCAAATTGTTATAACCTCCATTCGTTCCTTCCTTTATTTTTTCCTCAAACGACTTATTGACACCTAATACTATATATTTTACTCACATTTCGCTCCATATTCATTCATGTATTTTGTTTATTGTCTCCCCAATAGACTATACCCCGAACGAGGGCAGAGATTTTGGATGGTTTTAGACGACTACTTGGTATATTGTATATGCTCAAAAAGTATTGGATGAACAAATTGGATATTTGGAAAAGGAAGAAGAGCTTAGAGCAGAGAAACTGCCTATTTCACAAAAGTAACTTGAGAAATACCAAAATGTGTAGAAACCACTTCTAAAATCCTAACCCAGGAAAGTTACTTAATGTTAAGCTGTATACCTCTGAATCTTGTCCATAAAGTGCTTAATAAAGTAAAATACTTGCTATTCTCTTCTGGGAACTGGGAGGGGAAAATTGCAAATATTGCAAAAGGTAAAAGCCTGTGATAAATTAACTAGGACGTTGCTTATTGTGCTTTAATAATATCAGCAATAATAAAACACAATACAGACCTTGAATCACGTGCCATTATGGGCTTTCATCAGCCCGGGATTTTTCGGGAGGCAGCTTAGTTCTGCTTCCTCTTCTGGGAAAATGTGGGCAAGTGTCCAGGTGCTAGCCCTTCTTAGCAGCTCACGTAGGAAGCCCAAGAGAAGGTTACAGAGCATGAGATCGCACCCAGGATGGGAACTGATTTCTCTTCTTCTGGGTGAGTTTCACACCCAGCAATAGGCAAGTCTGTCAAGCAGATCTGAGAAGTGGGTGCCGATTGTGAGGGTCAGCCAGGAGGAAAATCCGTGGAGAGGTAGGTGATGAGAAAAAGGAAACTAGATGTTTAGTGTTCAGAGGGTTCAGGGTGCAGAAGGAAGGACGCTAGCACCCAGACTTTGCACTTTAAGCCACCCCACCACCCCCATACTTTGCGCTAACAGTCAGCAAAGACACAACTTTTGTGCTGTCCACCTGTCCGCACCAGAAGTCTCATTTCTGTGCACACAGATCTGGCCAGATGCTGATCGTTAGCCCCCACCCACAATGCCGCCCTGTTCTTGTACTTTGTCCTTGCCAGCTACCTGTGACTCCCCATTCCCACCAGGGGCCATATAGGACTTCAGGCCAGACTTTTGATTTTTATCTTCCAGCTTCTGCCTCCTGAACTTGGGGAGTCCTCCCATCTCCAGCCCCAGACCCCAAACCCCCCAGGGAAAGGAGAAGGAAGTCCAGGTCAGATGACTTTCTAGCCGGGCTCTGTGCGCACCTCTGGCAAGGATGTAACTCGGGCAGCCCCTTATCTTAGCAGCATCTCCTTGTTCTGTGTCTAATTCAACAAACTCCATGGCAACGCAGGGCCTGCTCAGCTTACCCGACCTTCCCCAACTCCCTGATACCACCTCTCTCACTCAGCTGAAGTGGTGTGAGCCTCCAGCCCTCTCTACCCTCCTGTGATCTCTCCAGGACAAGCCAACAGTGTTGGGGGCCTAACACAGCCAGCACACAAACCCTTTCCCCTCCCCCTCCTAAGACAAAGACACAAAGGATCCGGCTAACCCACTCCCTGAGAAGTTTGCACCAAAAAACCCTAACTTACCTGTGGAAAGTGTCCACCACCCACAGCCCCATGCAAAAGGGGTTTCTACTGCCCCCTACTCCCGGTACAGATGCCATCTTTACACTGCCCAAGCGGGTCACCCTGCACTTTGAATAAACCTGGCCTGAACATCTGCTGTGTAGCCCCCTCTCTGGGTGGCATCCTTTATACATTTCAAATAGGATGGCAGGAACTAGAAAGGAGAAATTCAAGTCTATCAGGTGGAGAGTGGGGCATGAATCACTGCTCTTAGAGGACCCTGTTCCAAAAGGCTGAGGTTCAAGTGAAAACAGTGACTGGTTGTTGACAGCTGGCATTCAATAAGAATCTCATTATCCTATATGTTCTGAGATTGCCTTTTTGAGTTTAGGGGCAATTGGCACGGTGGGTCGATGTTCACGCTACTGCAGACACCTGACAGCTGTGTGTGAGAACACATCCTTTGTCCTTCCTGAGCCACAGCCCGGCCGGACCCTTAAGATATAGAATTTAGGACCCTCTTCTCCCAAATCCAGGCTCCCCAGGGCATGGAAAACACCTGTTAAGTGCTGATTGAAGGTAACAATCAACCATTTCATAGGCTCGCTGGTTTTTATGCTCAGCTTTTCAATCATTATTCTTTTTTTAAGGAATATTCTTTTCATTGTGTTATTTTTGTTTTTCTCTTTGTTTCACATTCAGAAGAGCCTTAGACCATTCGGGAGGCATTTTCCCATAAAGTGACCCATGTGAATCTCAAAGAAGTCCTGCAAGGCAGGCAGTAAAGGTGTTAGTGACGGCGTGTGCTCCTGAAGACAGTCACACCTGAGTGTCGGAGGATGGAGGAACCGGCTGGTGTCTTGATGTGGCCCCAAGTCCAAGGCTTTCCTGCCCGCTAGTTCCATCTCCCTCACTGTGTTCCAGGCTGGGTTTGACCTGCACAATGTGGGCGTGTGTGCAGTAATGAGACACGTGATGACGGGACCCTGCGGGGCCATGCTTGCTTCTCAACTGGTGTCAAGGCCTGGTGGCACCACCCCGTCCCTGCTCCTTTCTCTTGAACAGAATCAATCTCTCCCGCCTCTGTGCTCCTGTACCATGTAATTCAAAAGTGCTAGGAAAACACTTATAAGATTGTAGCACAGATTGGTGTAAAAGGATGGCTCGGCTGAGACTAGAATATGACAACTTTGAGGTTAAACAACACTCTCCTGGAGGTCTTCCCTGTGCTCTGGGCAGAGAAAATCACTGTGTCACGAAACATTCAGGGACTCTGTTACAGGTATCAGGCAGCATCCTATGATTTCCCAGGGGCCCAGGAGCTCCATGGGAAATAATCTGAAATTTACTTTATTGGGAATTCAGACCTTCATAGGCATATCTGATGGACCGAACAGGGAGGGGACCCATAGAAAAAAAAGAGAATGGAAACCTATAGAAAGAACTCTCCATGAGTGGATAATGAGTCTGGATGAGATGGGTTCACGTGGGAGGGAACAGGGGGCCCCAGTGTCCTGTGTGGCTGCTCTGGAAGCCGTCTGCACCTTCTCACTCTCCACCTCTTCTAGTGAAGCCCAGAGCCCTGCGGGAGAAGGGAGGAGACAGGAGGCCTATGTGATTATACGGCCCAGCTCCTCTGCTGTGGCCCTAAAAGAGGATCCCTTTCCCCACCAGCTATGGAAAGAGTCATCAGTGGAGTTCAGGCAGCAAAGACAGTAAGGAGCCTCCTAACTGCACCACTGTAGGAAGTGCACTGCCCCAGCGTCACCCAAGCTGTGTGCAGGCCACTGCTTGTCTTCACGGCCTTTCCTGTCAAAAACACTGCCAGGGGCAGCCGCATTCCAGAGATGTATAGAAAAGTCATGGCAAGACCACACGGACCAACAGACTCACTGACACGGCTGTGTGTGACATGCCCCAGCTCTTCAAGGGGACTCATGTCACAGACACCCAAAGTAAGGGGGACTGAGGCCTTGGTGGACACAAATCAAACTCTTAGTATGGTTGACCTGAGGACGGCCAAGCTGAGGTTACACGTCTTATGAGATTCTTTCCTTCTAAACTATCAGGCTACCCAGATAAGAAGCAGGTCTTACTTGTCTTTAGAGGTGAAAGATGCTTAATGATTATTACAGACTTTTGTGTTCATAGGTGAGAGCCCCTTTCTTGCCTCTGTGTTATTTTTAATTTTTTTTCAGTTGTGGTAAAAAACATATAACATAAAAGTTACCTTTCTAACCATTTTTAAGAGTGCATTTCAGTGGCATTAAAAGCCTTCACATTATTGTGCACCCACCACCACCACCAGCTATCTCTAGAACTTGAGCATCCTATACCCATTAAACACTAACTACTCATTCCCCCGTCTCTCCAGCTCCTGATAACCACCATTCTGGTTTCTTTTTCTGTGAATTTGACTACTCTGGGTACTTGATAGAAATGAAATCCTATTTATTGCACTTAGCATAATGACCTAGAGTTTTATCCCTATTGGAGCATATATCAGAATGTTCTTCCTTTTTAGGGCAGAATAATATTCCATTAAACATACGTACAATTTGTTCATCCATTCATCTATTGATGGAGACTTGGCTTCCTTCCATTTCCTTCCTTCCTTCCTTCTTTCCTTCCTTCCTTCCTTCCTTCCTTCCTTCCTTCCTTCCTTCCTTCTTTCCTTCCTTCCTTCCTTTTTTTCTTCCTTCCTTCCATTAAAAATAATGCTGCCATGATTGTGCATTATAACAATTTTCCTCTATGTTGTCTTACACATTATTTCTTATGCCCCATTCCATCATCCTTTTAACTCTTTTAACTCTCTTGCTCATTCTTTTGACCTCTTCTTAAAAGTCACTTCCTCCAAGGAGACTTCCATGATCATACAGACCAATATAGTGTCCTTTCCAGGACCTCTCATAGTTTATCACTGCACAGTTCACTGGTATTTTCTATTTGTCTTTCCCACTAGCCTGTAATCTTCCTATATAAGGGGCCCTGCCTGTCCAGCCCACCATTATATTCCTTTTTTTTTTTTTTTCATATTTACTTTTTTGTAGAGATGGGTTTCACTATGTTGCCCAGGCTGATCTCAAATGATCTTCCTATCTCACCTCTCAAAGCACTGGGATTATAGACGTGAGACGCCAACCCCAGCCACCATCATAATTTCTAAGACCTAGCACTCTACCTGAACCAGAGAAGCCTTATTCTTGAATATGAGAACGTATTCAGCAAGCCAGGCAGGGAGGAAGTTTGCAAGGAATACATCTGCCGGCAGGCTTGAAGGCTCCTGTTCTTTTAGGGTGCTTCTCCCCACTCTATCTCCAGGTATTTATGCATTTATTGTTGTGTGCTATCCTAAACCCTGAGGATGTGTGAATGCTCTATAAGTTGTGCCCTCTGCATTCCCAGTTCATCCAGGCCAGCTAAAGAGACAACGTCTGGGGAACAACACAAGGCAGAATGAGATGAAGTGGCAAAACCAGTGGCCGAAGCACATTCAGAAAAGGGAGATTGCAATCGTTTCCCCAGGCTGCTGTGGTGAAACAAACTTGGTGGTGAAAGTTGAAAGCCATACAAATTTCTTTTCTTAACATTTCTAGAAGTCAGAAATGTAAAAAACCAGGGTATGGTACAGCTGCATCTCTTCTGGAAGCTTCAAGGGAGAATTCATTTCCTTGCCTCGCCCAGCATCTAGAGGCTGCCTACATCCCTTAGCTCATGGCCCCTTCCCCTGTCTTCCAAGCATGGCATGACAGCCAGGTGCAGTGGTTCATGCCTGTAATCCAAAGACTCTGGAAGGCTGAGACAGGTAGGTCTCTGGAGCTCAAGAGTTTGAGACCAGCCTGATCAAGAGTGAGAACCCATCTATACTAAATAAGTAGAAAAATTAGCCGGGCATCATGGCACACACCTGTAGTCCCAGCTACTTGGGAAGCTGAGGCAAAACTACCGCTTGAGCCCAAAAGTTTTAGGTTGCTGAGTTCTATTGCCATGGCAACCTACCCAGGGCAACAAAGTGAGACTCTGTCCCTCCCATCCCCCCCAAAAGTCCCGCCACTGCAAACTCTTCTTCTCTTGTCATATCTCATTTTCCTGGCTCTGATTCTCCTGCCATCTGATCAGGACACTTGTGGTTACATTGGGCCAATCATGATAGTCCAGAATGATGTCTGCATTGCAAGATTCTTAACTCAGTCATACCTACAAAGTCCCATTGGCCAAGAAAGGTAACATTCACAGTTACAGAGAGCATGGGGTGGGTGCCATTAGGGGCTGAACTCCTGTCTGCAAAAGGAGAGTTTTGCATGAGCCAAACTGGTGAGGAAAGACTTGGGTAGGACATGAGCGTGTGCCTCAAGCAGATTTCGAAAGGCTGAGAAGACCCCTTAACTGAAAAGGGAGCAGAAAGTAACTATAGCCTGGGGAAGAGAACTTTGAGGCTATGACCAGTTGACAGGAAAAGATTTTGGTGAAGGCGACATTTAGAGTGATGCTGGGAGGATCTGGGGACAATTGTCTAGATTTTCCAGGGCTCTGACTACTGGCAGAGCCATGTGGCCTTGGGCTGCCGGCTGTAAACCCCCCTCGGTAGTGTCTGTAGGTGTTCTGCTCCCTCTCAGCTGGGTCTGCTCTGGATCGCTTCCCAGCATCCTCTTTTACATGGTTTTTAACGAGCACTAAGATGGAAGCGGAATAAATCTCCTCGGATCCTTACGTGAGCATTATTGTGGCCATTGCCCTGAAGCTATAGATAGCAACGAGTAAATAAAAGTGACACCCAGGAGCTGGAAAGCCTCGGTTCAGAGAGAAGCACTCAGTCCTGAAATTTGGTGGCCAGCACAGCGCCTGCTTCGGCAAGAAAACTGCACACTCAGCTGTTTCCAGAGAGCCCAGGAGAAAACAGAAGGTGTCCTGTGTCCCCAAGGATGTTCCTCTGCCTGCCTGCCCTCGTCAGCACTCTGGAGAGTAAAGCCTGCCGGTGGGGTGGGGGTGCTCGGATTCCTGCTGATTGCCTTTCCTTGTCCTCAGCCTGGGATAGGGCCGGGAGGACACAGCAGCTGCTCATGCTGCGGAGAAGGTCTCAGCGCTTTACATTGCCAGAGTGTACCCCGCGTACCACCTGGTTAGGGGCTTTGGGGAGAATGTGAGGCGGGGTCAGTGTGGGCCCTGGGCTAAATACTTGTGGTGCCCTCCAGCCCTCCTCTCCCTCTGCTCCCTCCCTCCTTCACCCAGGCCCTGCCCACTGGTCCGCTGTCAGTCTGCTCTGATGCTTGAGGCCTGTTGACGTCTCTGCTGGCCCAGATTTCCATAGTAATCCTGGGATCAGGAAATGGTTGGTTCTAGTTCTCAACTTTCTAGCTAAGAGGCTGCCTCGTTCTGGCAGCCTAAAAATAGGCGGCCAGCTGCATTTTGGACCATCCTCCCCAGCCACGCGTGACCGGCCAAGGCAAAGCCATGAACATCTTTTAGGTGTATGAATCACCTCCTAAGTGTCTCCCTGTGTCTACCCTCCATCCTCTCCAACTAATTCCAGTTGAAACACAAATCAGACCACATGGTCTGCCGTTCAGACACTCCAGCGGCTCTTCCTCTCCCTCGCAGTGGAATCCGGATTCCTCTGCACCTTGTAGGCCCTGCACCATCCATCTCTCTGAGTTCACCTCCTCCACTCTCCCAGTCCCCTTCCATTCACCCCTCTGGTCCTGAGACACATCGAGGTTATGCCCTCCTCAGGGCAGGGCCTTCATTCCTGCCACCAGGTCCTAGTAATACCCTTCCTCCCAATCTCAGAGCAGCTCATTTCTTCACTTCACTCAGGCCTCTGCTCAGAGTCTCCCTGGGGCCTTCTCCGGCTACCCACACCTAACATAGAGCTCCCTTCCTCCCACAGCCTTCTCCACAGTGGTATTTGCTCACACTTGACAGTCATTACCTGACAATGCAAATGTGTTCCTCCATAGTCCGTCACCACTGTGTCCCCAGGGCCTAGTACGGTGCCTGGCCCAGAGTAGACAAGAGATAAAAGAAGTTGTTAAATGGGGCGGTGCCTGTGGCTCAAAGGAGTAGGACACCGTCCCCATATACTGGAGGTAGCTTGTTCAAACCCGGCCCTGGCCAAAAAGAAAGCTACAAAAAAAAAAAAAAAGAATCTGTTAAATGAACAAATAGAGGAATTGTTTGTTCCTAAGATAGACACTAAGGCCATTACATGATTGGTGGACAATGTTTATGCCTTGCCCTTGGGAGCTCATAGCTTTCTGAGCAAAGATAAGGAAATATATATAACATTTACAATGTGCAATAAAGGCTGCAAATAAGGTATGGACAAAGCAACACAGGATGTGAATGCAGTGACAATTAAGGTCCAAGGAATAATAGAGAAAGGAGATGAATTTGAACTCGTGTCGAGCTGCCTACGCCAGCTGAAGGTCTCTGAGTCATTCTTAGGACTGGTTATTTGCTGGTAAGTGCTCAACATTAGCTGTGGCCCTCATAGGTAAATCTGCAGAGTTCTCAAGGCTGCCCACAATACGGAAGGTTGGTGGGAGGAAGTTGGAGTCTAATCCTGGTCCCCAGAGACTTCCCTCAGTGAAGCTGGTGGCCGCATCAGGCCCTTAGCAGGGCCCATGGCAGGTGGGTGCTGTTTCTAGGACCTCTCTGAAAAAGGTTTGGCAGTGTGTCCAGGGACGAGACTGGGAGAGGTTCAAGACTGGTTTATTGAAAGGGACAGAGACCCACCTGGGTAAGATAAAGATGGCGTCTGCACCCAGGGTGGATGGAGGATTTTTTTCATACTGGGCATAGGGGAAGGAAGCTTCCACAGCTTGCTAGAAGGTTCTGGGGCTGGGTCTTTCCAGTGGAACTCTTGGGCAGGGCCAGCTAGGCTTTTTGTTCTAGGAGGGCAGGAGGAGGGGGGAGAGAAAGAAAGAAGGGGGAAGGCTTTAGGCCCCCAACGCTCTCCATAGCAGACCTCCCAAAGGTCCAACTTCCGTGTGCTACCTGGTCTTGAAGATTGTCAGGGTTCCAGTGCTCACCTTGTGGTGGCTGCTGACACAGAAGGCCTGGCCCTGTGTTACAAAGGATTGTCCCAGCTATGCAGTCCTAGGTGCTGGAGGCTGGCAGGCAGGATATCAGAGAAGCTCCTCTCAGCTGGGGGGAGGAGGTTTCTCTGGGCTACCAGGTGTCTCTTTCAAGAGTTGATAGAAAACTCTGGTGTAACCAGGCAGCACCTGTGGCTCAGTGAGTAGGGCCCCGGCCCCATATACTGAGGGTGGCAGGTTCAAACCCGGCCCTGGCCAAACTGCAACAAAAAAATAGCCAGGCTTTGTGGCAGGCGCCCGTAGTCCCAGCTACTCGGGAGGGGGAGGCAAGAGACTCAGCTAAGCCCAAGAGTTGGAGGTTGCTGTGAGCAGTGTGAGGCCACGGCACTCTACCAAGGGCGATAAAGTGAGACTCTGGGGTGGCACCTATGGCTCATCAAGTGGGGCGCCAGCCCCATATACCGAAGGTGGTGGTTCAAACCTGACCTCGGCTGAACTGCAAAAACAGAAAAATAGCTGGGCATTGTGGTGGGCACCCGTAGTCCCAGCTACTTGGGAGGCTGAGGAAAGAGAATCAGCTAAGCCCAGAAGTTGGAGGTTACTGTGAGCTGCGTGAGGCCATGGCCCTCTACCGAGGGTGACAAAGTGAGACTCTGTCTGTACAAAAAAAAAAAAAAAAAAACTCTCGTGCAACCCTGGAGATCATATCTGGTCTCCAACGCCAGAGACATCCCTAACCTGTTAGCACCACGACAGCTCCAGAAGCCACACGGCTGCGAGGGGACACCGGTGTGCGGGATTGTCCGTGGTGCTTATAAAGCACCACAGCCTCCTCCTCCTGCTCAGCAAGGCTGTTCTGAGGCAGCCTCGCCCTTTCAGGGTGTGCTCTGGAGACAGCACCAGCTCTGAACTCAGAAGGATGTGTTGATAATCACTTTTTACTTTTCCCGGTCACACACGTTATATAATTTGGTTCTCACAGTGGCCTCGGGAGGTGGAAGAGTCACGTATTCTTACCATGTTTTAATCGGTATTTTCCCCTTACAGTTTACTATCAAAATTCTGAAGTATGAACAAAATAAAAATCACTTGTAATCTCCCCACACTAGGTATCTTGGTGTATCTCCCACCAGGTTCCTTTTTCTAAGATGTAAGTGTGTTAACAGACTTCAATTTATGGATCATTCTGTCCTCCCTGAAATCCTGCTAAGATGAGCTCAAGTTCTCATGCCACGGCCTAAGGAAGGATGCCTGAAAACTCTCAGAGGCTCTTAGGCTCCCTCCTCCAGCCCATAAAGTTTCTGAGTTGCAAGCCACAGAACAAACTCAGACAAAAATGATAGTTATCAGGCAACGTGGGATACCTCATTGAACTGAATAAAAAAAAAAAAAAGTTAACTTCTTCTTATTTTTTTCCAAGAAAAAAAAAAAAGAAGTTAACCAATGACTCCATACTGAGCCTCAGAGTCAAAGCATTCTATAATAAACATACGCTTATCTGACAATGCAAATGTTACTTTCTTTGCATTATTATTATTATTATTATTGCTTAATATTTCGATGCAACAATCGTCTAATTTATTTTCTGATTGTATTTATCTTCATTCATTCTTTATGAGGTTTTTGTTTCTAGTCCTTATCCTAAACATTGTTATCGTTATTAAATTTTAAGCCTTTTTAATTCTTTGAAGGCAAAAAGTGGAAACCTAATAAACACATGTATATGTAAAACTAAGAAAAAAACCCCAAAAAACCTAAACTACAAGCTCAGAAAGGACAGAAACCAAAGTATCAAAAAATAATGAGTTGTTGAGCGCCTACTACCATGATGATAAATGAACTTGGCCTTATTTTGTTCTTTCTTTCAATCCACTCAAGACTAAAATTCCAGGGACAGTGTCTGATTGCCCTAGATTGTGTAATCTGCTCACAATTAGGCCATGGCAAAACCCTCCAAAACCTCATTCAACAACAAACACTGGTCAAATGGAATTGCTGTGTGTAACCAAGTGGGACAATAGAAGCTTGACACCTGGCTTAACTTGTCTCAAAAATCTTTTAACCACGGATCTATGGTCACTGGTTCTTTGTGTACGTGTATGTATGGTCTTTCTTTCTATAGAATACTCTTTTGATTTCCTAAGCTCACTTGGCTTGGCCAGCTCCCAATCATCCCTTACGATTTAGATCTCAGCTTATACTTTTTTACCCTGAGACATCTTCCATGATGTCTCCAACAAAAGCAAGGGTTAGATTCCTCTATTCAGTGTTTCCAGACACCACACTTGTCTTCCTGTATAAACTGTGTAAGCTCCTTGAGGGTTTGAATACTGTTGAGCCACAGGACCTAATATAGGAACTGGGATGTAGAAAGTGCACCCCAAATGTTGTGGATTAACTTGTCTGGGATGGAAGAAATATTCCTCAGAGGGTCTGCCTATGAAAGAGAAAAAAGAAGACAAACAGCTAGAATTGATCTCAGTGGGGAAGAAACATACAGATGAGCAGAAGGGAGAATTCAGTCACTGGAACGAGTATCTTTCACACACAGGCAACCCCCACACCTCCACGCCCTGCCCCCAAATGGGCGAGCATTTCATAAATGCAGTTGGCCAAACTGCACGCACTGTGGGTTCTAGGAGTGTGGGCTCAGGGGAGTACTTCACAGGAGTGTTGCAACACTCAGCCAGAAGACTCAAAGGGGATTGCGCCTTCATTTTTAGTCATCTCTAGAAAGCCAGGAACATAGGACATAGGAAAAGGTGTGTAGGCTCTGGCTGATGACCAGCACCAAAAAAACAGTTGAATTGTGTGGGCTGTTTGGTTGAATGTGTTACTCTATGCCTGTAGTGCTCACAAAACGTGTTGCAAGGTCACCACCCACGCTAATGTGATAGAGCTCAGGTAAGATAATGACAGCAGCTAACGTTTGCAGAGTGATGACCGCGTGCCAGATAAACAATCTCACTTAAACCCTGTAAGGCGTCCTATAGCCTGGCTTAGTCATGGGCCCTTGCACCTTTTGTAGGATTGCTTCCTAAGCTGCAGCAACTGGGTGGAAACTACATGTCCCAGAGTGCTTTGCAGCTAAATCCTGGTTGTGACTTGGGTTCATTCAATCAGAAGTTGAAACTTGAACTCCTTACTGAGCTAAGTAGGGAGATAGGGAGTGGTAAGTGAGTCAGCCACTTTCCTTATGCAGATCCAGTTTGTTTGACAGTTGGACCCTGGAGTTAGCAGTCGTGACAGTAGTTTCCAGATCACTGCATTTCACGTGTTCTCTGTGGCAACAATTCTGCTGGCTTCCTAATTCTTGGATTACATCTATTGTGAATTCAGAAATTTGGACAATGACCTCCTGTTGCCCAAACTTTCTGGCTCATATCTATCAGTGTTTTCTTACCGGGTAAACACAGTGGTGGCATTTTGAAGCTTGTTTGTAAAGGTTGAGACTATAGCTATCACCTGTTACCATCCAATAATTGTGTGAGCACCTGATTTCCTATATTCAATCCTTTTCTGCTTAAAGTACCTGGAGTGTTTCACATTTTCTGTAGCTGAACTTTGAGTTACAGAGTCGTTTTTCCATTTTCACAGGTGAGAAAACTGAGGCAGAGAAAATTTATACATCATCTAAGATCATAGAACTAGTAGGTGTAGAACTGGGTTTTGAACTTAGGAAGTTAAGTTTGTGTGGGTTCAATACGTACTCACGACCAAGCAGTTCATTTATGCTTTCACTCCACAATTAGTTATTGGACATGTGCTGTGTACCCTGCAATTTGTTAATCTCTGGGGATATTATAGTAAAACCACAAAGCTGAAAATCCTCCTTCTGGTTCTCCTGACTTGTAATAATAAAGTAAGATAGTTACTAGTACATTTAAATAGTGAGATATTTTGCTACAGGCTTGCATTAGAGAGAAACATGTAGCTTTCAAGAGCAGACGGGTCTGTATCAAAAGCAGCTTGTAAAAGAGCTGGTTGCTAAAGGGATTCAATTCAAATTTAGGTTTACACATAATTCGGTGAAAATGTTGATAAGAATGAAAGAAGGAGGCTAGGAAGAAAGGAAGAAAAGAGTGAGTGAGTAAACAGGCTGGCAGCCTTTTATTTAGGAAGCCCTTTGATCTGTCCCCTGCCCACCCACCATCCCCAGACCAGCAGCATTGACTTCACCGCTTTCCTTCCTTTTTGGGATTCTGCCCTATGCGTAAAGAAGAAGGTAAATTATGAGTGGGGGACTTGAAAGGAGATAGCTTTTCCCCCCTGGACATTTCTTTCTAGTGCTGAGATGGAAGAACTTGGTAGTTAGGTCATGTGAGGTGTCAGAGCACAGCTGACTGAGGAAGAAAACTCTCGAGAAGCAAAAGACTCTCCCAATAGAGGCTTAATCTGCTCCTGGCAGAAGAAAGACTCCAGGGGTGTTAATACCTGGTGCGGTCACAGAAGCACTGCCACCCTGAATATGCCCCTGGAAGGAACCTGGACTCCAACTTTCAAGATCAAAAGTGATTTGAAAGAAATGTACTCAAGGTTAGGTAGAAAACCAGGGCGAGATAATCAATAATAATGAATAATTAGTTAGAGAGAGACCCAAAATTTCCTGGGGGGTTAGGTTTTACTTCCTTTAAAGACTCATACTTTAGGACTATCAACATCTCTCTTTGACACTTATTTATTTAAAGAATCATCCTCTACGAGAGCAAGGAACTACATCTACTGAGCACCCAAATGCCCAGTGCACATGTTTATCCCTAAAATCACTGGAAGGTATCCTAATTGCTGGCCAGGATCTGGGAGGAAATATAGAATTTTCTGTGTGGGCTGGATTCATGGGTCTAAATGTTAAAATGGCAGCACCATCATAGATTTTGCCAGAATACTAAGTAAAAAATTACTCTGCAAGGAAATTCTGAGGCGCATGCGGACTTGTAAGATGCTCAAGTGAAACATATGTGTCAGGTAGATGGTTTCATTTGTTTTAGGGAAACAAGGATCTATGATCCTTTGCTGTCAATTCATCAGTTGACATTTTCAGACACTTGCTGTGTATCACCAAGGAATTTCTCCTTCAATCACTCAGCTCCATTCAAAAATGTAGAGACATGATAAACACCTACTATCCATCAATAAAATATGTGTTCTCTTCCTACTATGTGCTAGGTTCTGGGGGATACAAAAGATATGTCATATAACTGACACTGGAAAATGAACATACCCGAAAGACTTAAAAGATAACTGTTTCTTCTCCTCCTCTTCTGGAGGGAGAATTATTTTTCCTTTTGCCCCATTGAAATCAGACTATGCCTTGTGATTCTGGCCAATGATGTGTAAGGAAAAGTGACGTGTGTCATTTCCAGGCAGAAGTTTTAAGAGCCGGTTCTTGCCTTGCCCATCGACTCTTTCGCCTTTGCTGTGATGACTAGAAATGTTACATTAGCAGCTCTTTTGTCAGCCTCATTCCTGGAGCTGAGCAACGTGAAACCGCCTCCTAGGAATGCTCTGGGAGACAAGTAACAAAAATAAGAAATAAGCCGGTGCTTTTGTAAGAAGCAATGTTTGAGGTCACTTGTTACCATAGCATAACTTAGCCTAATCTGACTTCTATAAGACACCTCTATAAACCTAACATTTATTAAGCATATATAACATTTTTCTGGGAGTTCGAGTGCTTACTATATCCTGAGCTCTATGCTGAGGCCTTTATATGCATTATCTCATTGAAGTCTCATAAAAACACCGTGATAGAATAGAATACTGCTTCTATTTTATAGATGTTGAACAGAGTCCCAGAGCTAAATTCAGACCATGCTGTTATTTAGTGTCGGAGGTGAATTGCAGAATCTGGTTTGCTTGGCTCTAGAATCCACGCACGAGCTTAACTACTATGCCATACTGCTGCATATAGTAGGCTGAACATAACTGCATATCAAAAGGGAATTTTTGGCAAACACAGTAAGCTCCCCGAGGCAGTTGAGAAGAGGAGTGATCAATGAACATTAGAACTTCTTGGGAAGAGTTTTATGGGGGAGGTGAGATTTGAAAAATGCACAGGTTGTAGACAGGAGAAAAGGAAGCAGAAATGTTCTCTGACCTTTTGGGAAAAGAGAGCCAGAGAGAGGAGATCTCATCTGTCTGGGTGAAATAAGGCAATACAATGGATTTGCCAAGCCCTTGGAAATTAGTTTAGTCTCCCCTTAAGAACTTCACAGTCAGAGAGGGGTGATAAGGCATTTACCCAAATTACTATCATAATTCAGGCAAGCTCTGTTAGGAGGCATGCTGGAGTTCTCTGTAAAATGTGTTAAGATGTATCAAAACTAAGCAGAAACCTCTTCACTAGTGCAAGATAGGGGGGTGGAAAAAGAGGTCTGCTGCAGAGAAGGCCTCCCAGAGACCCAGATGCAATATCCCCCAGCAGACTGCAGTCTCTACCCCAATCTGAAGGGTGTTGGTATAGAAATAACCCAACAAGACCAGTGGAACATAGCAGGAGAAATACTTCTCTTATTGCCCATGATAATTCCCAGCCACTCTTGACCTGGAGGGCTAGGGAAATACCAAGACTGTTTCTATATGTCCTTCTGATGCAGGACAAGGCAGCTCTACAACCGCTGCCTTGGCTCTGGCGGCGCTGATGCTGTGGCGGATGGAGAAACCAGCTTGCAGAAGACACTGGCACCCTGCTGTCTGCTCCTCATGCACATCTGACTGGTCAATATCATGTCAGTTTCCAGGGCCCGGGTCTTCATTGGACAGCTGGCTGTAACTGATGAAGACCCACCCCTAAGATGTCCCGGCAAAATAATTCCCTGGGACTATATAAACCCCTGAGCAGAGAGCTCAGGGGCAGACCTCAGCAGGATGTCGCAGAGAGAACAGCTCAGAAGCAGACCTTGGAGAGGGAACAGGAGAGCTGCCTGTTCCCCTCAGAAGTAGACCTCGGCTGGACCTCGGAGAGGGAACAGGAGAGCTGCCTGTTCCCCTCCAAAGCAGACCTCAGCTGGACCTCAGAGAGGGAACAGGAGAGCTGCCTGTTCCCCTCCAAAGCAGACCTCGGCTGGACCTCAGAGAGGGAGCAGGAGAGTTTGCTCCCTCCTGGGTCCTCTTGCCTGGAGGTTTGGTTTTTCCTCCACTTGTAATTCTTCTTTTCCCTAAATAAATCCTGACTTACCACTACTCTTGTGGTCCATCGATTCCTTCTTTGAATCGCTGAGACCAAGAACCTGAAACTCCGGTATCAGATTTGGCGAGCCAGCCAGGAGCTAAGACATCTGTGGTAAATCATGGGATCGC
>CAUYRH010036614.1:0-26740 GCA_963574655.1 Perodicticus potto | reverse complement strand
CGCCATTTAGGTGGGGCTGAATGGTCCGGCTTAAGCTTGTAATAAATCCCACCCTTTGTTTTTGCATCGGTGCGCCTGGTGTGAGTTTCTTCTGGGGGGGACCCCGAAATTCGGGCACAACAACCAGACCGAGCAAGAGTGAGACTCCCATCGCTACTAAAAACATAAAAACTAGCCGGACATTGTGGCAGGTGCGGGTAGTCCCAACTACTGGGGAGACTGAGGCAAGAGAATTGCTTGAACCCAGGAGTTTGAGGCTGCTGTGAGGAATAACACCATGGACCTCTACCCAGGGTGACAGAGTCAGACTCTGTCTGAAAAAAAAAAAAACAAACCTCAATTTAATCATAAAAGACCCACTAAACATGTCCCTCAAAGCCTGAAGGTCCTCAATTAATATTTATAGGGCATGTAGCAGTTAAATAAAGATCAAAGAACAACTTTCCCCAATTCCAGAAAAGAGTACACTCAAAGTACAATACTGAGACATTATGTTAACATAAGAAAGAAACGAAAGAAAAATTTTCTTATTAAATGAAGTGATTTCTTGGCTCATTTATGTAACGTATATGCTACACACCTGAAGAAATGTAGGAGTGAGGGGTAAGGAGAGGAGAGGAAGAGGGCCTCCGCAATTTCCTGAGGTCCTAGAATTGGAAAACCTGGCAAAGCTCACTAAAAAATAAGAGTGACAGAGAAGAATTAAGAACCTTAACACCTCAGCTGGATCCCATTCCACATGACTTGCAGGAGGGAGGATAAATGGAAGCTAAGTGTTCGGTATGGAGCAATTTTACAGTATTTGTCCCGCTTCATCCCTGAGAAGATGTTACCAAACTAGTAGTAGAAGGATAAAGAAGAAACCAAGTGGCCACAGTAATAGTGCAGCCCACAGGAAACACCCTGGACCAGGAGACCAGGCTGGCAATGGGATCCACTGAAAGTTAGTGATTGAATGGAATTTAAACTCATGTATCAGTGGAGGAGCTACAGTGAGTGAAGAGTCAGATTCCTCTTCAAGGAGGGAAACAGGCAGCCAGTGGATGTTGGAGGAGGGGAGACAGGACATGATGAGGGTTTTTCTGTTTTATTTTTCTGTTTTTAGTAGAGACTGGGTCTCTCTTTTGCTCAGATTGGTCTCAAACTCCTGAGCTTAAGCTATCCCCCAGCCTTGGCCTCCCAGAGTGCTAGGATCACAGGCATGAGCCACCGCACGCAGTCAGCACACAATGTTTCAGAAGCTTCAAGATTTTGAGCTCTTCTTGAATATTAGGTGCCAGTCTTCCTTTTAGAAAGACTATATTCTATATGATAAATCCTTCTAAAAACTAATAAAGAATGATGCCTTTCCTTAGACTTCTCAGATTCCTCTTTTTTGCCTTTCATTTTTTTCCTCTCTATCCTTTTCTAGTTTTATAAAGTTTTGCCTTTTTTTTTTTTTTTTTTTTTTTTTTTTTTTGAGAAAGAGTCTCACTTTGCTGCCCTCGGTAGAGTGCCGTGGCATCACAGCTCACAGCAACCTCCACCTCCTGGGCTCAAGCGATTCTCTTGCCTCAGCCTCCCTAGTAGCTGGGACTACAGGTGCCCCCCACAACGCCTGGCTATATTTTGGTTGCAGTTTGGCTGGGGCTGGGTTTGAACCCGCCACCCTTGGTAAATGGGACCAGCGCCCTACCCACTGAGCACAGGCGCCGCCCCCTATAAAGAAAGTTTTGTAATATTCCAGAGTTCAAAATACAGAAATGTTATATTTCTCTACTTCTTCTTTGAAGGGGCTGAGACTTTGGAAATGATCCAAAGAATCAGGTAAATCTGTTGTAAATCAAAAATTCAAACTCTTTTTACTCCTAAGCCCTGTTTTGTTAAAGTCAACAATGGAAACCCAAACTCTACCACTAGCCAGCTCAGAAAACATAGAAACAGATGGCGTTGTTGTGTCTCGCTGATGCCGACCAGCAGCAGCTTTTATGATGACGAGTCGGCTACAGCCAAGAGTTGGTACCCAGACATACACTGGTTCTCAAGTCATGGGCATTTCTTTCGAGTAGGGTACGAGAATGAGAGAAAAGAATGGACACTTTTGGAAGACACCACGTGAACAAACATACAAAGGGTGGGAAGTCAATGCCACAAGGGTATGAGCTGGAATCTAATTTGGACACACGGTTCATAGAAGGGACCTCCATGAGAATGAGTCAGGAGTGACAGGGTGGGACCAGATTGTGACCAGCCTTGAACAGGGGGCTGATTTCAAAGACATGGGGAATGATTAAGAAAGGCTAGCCTACCATCAAATCTGTGCTATACAAAGCTAAATTTATACAAAGATATGAGCTGGATTAAAGGAGAACTTTAAAGATAATGAAGGATGCCAGAACTGTTCAAAGATGAAATAATAAAAACCTGAATTAGGCTAGTAGAAGTTAGAATGAAAAGGAAGAGATATATATGTGAGAACTTAATTAGGAAATGATTAGAATTAAAAGA
The DNA here is from genome assembly GCA_963574655.1 of Perodicticus potto. Taxonomy (NCBI): domain Eukaryota; kingdom Metazoa; phylum Chordata; class Mammalia; order Primates; family Lorisidae; genus Perodicticus; species Perodicticus potto. The sequence continues at coordinate 24,253 of CAUYRH010036614.1, read as the reverse complement.
ATTCAAAATAGATACAAAGTGGTCAGAAATATCAATCAACAGTAAACTCAATGGGCAAAACAACAATAGCAACAAAACTTCTTTCTGGGGAAAGCCCCCTTTAATGCACAGCTCCAGGACACAGCTTCACTTGGGCTACTGCCTCACTTGCAATGCCTCTTCCGGCCCTCTCAACATAGCTGTTCATGGCCCAAGTTATGCCAACCTCCTCTGTGAATTCTTCTTTGAGTGGTCATCAACCCGCAACTGTACCCACACACTCTGCCTTCTTTCCTCTTACCTCCAAAGAACTATCCCCACCATCTATCTAGTCCCCCCTTGCACCCATTCCCTAGATCCCACGCCTCTCCCCTACTTGAGGATCTCATCCTGTCTCATGATTCTATAGCCTCTACTGCAACTTCTGCCAGATTTATACCTGCAACTCCGACCGTTTTCCTCAAATCCAGACCTGAACAACCAACTCAATACAGAGGGGGCCAAGAAAATATACACATGTTTTAAGAAAGGGAAAAAGTATCGAAATTTTCATGTGTAATATATACCAATAACAAAAGATGAATACAAATCATGTTTGTCTGCTGCAATTACAAGAGGTGCTCAAAGTGGTACCATCAGCATCCAGACACTTCTGATCATGATAAACAAAAAGTAATATACACGTAACATCTCTTACAACGTGTATGCATTTTTTGGTACCCCCAGTATGTCTTTCTCTTCTCAATAAATGGTAATTTCTTCCAGTAGCTCAGGTCAAAACCCTGGATAATCACTTTTTACCTCTTTCTTTCTCTCACATCCTACTTTCAAATGAGCAGCAATACTTGCCAATTCTACTTTGAAAACATATTAAGAAGCTGACCTTTTCTCAGTACCTCCAGCACTGCCTCCCTCACTTGGATTAATGCAGCAACCTTCCAATTCATCCACCTACTTCGACCTTGCCCTTTCTCAACATGGCACAAAACATAAGTCAATCAGAACATCATCTTCTTTTTTTTTTCCATTTTTTTATTGTCTTATTATTAAATCATAGCTGTGTATAATAGTGCAATCAAGGGGTACAATGTACAGATTTCATATACAATCTGAATCAAACTGATTAACATAGCCTTCCTGGCATTTTCTCAGTTATTATATGAAGACATTTGTATTCTGCATTTAGTAAGGTTCGCCTGTACCCTTCTAAGATGCACCAGTGCATCTTAGAACATCTTTTAAGAACTCATCAATGGTTTCCCATTTCACTCAGGGTAAAAGCAAAAGGTTTAGGGGCCCTATGTGACTGATATGTGCCCTGCCATCCCTCCAATCTCAGTTCCTACTTTGCTTCTGCCACACTAGCCTCCCTGATGCTTCTGGGTAAAGCCAAGCACACTCCTGCTTCAGAGGGACATGCTACTCCCTCTGTCTGCGAAGATCTCCCCATAGACGTCCACTGGGTTCTCTCCCTGACCTTTCTCAATTCTCTATTCAAATGATGCCTCAATAGGGAAGCCTTTCCCTATCCTCTACATAAAGTCACATGCTCAGCTCAACCCAGCCTCCTGCATTAATTATTCTCTATAGTGCTGTCATGGATTGAACAGTATTACTCCCAAATTCTATCCTTTTCAGAATTTTACAACGTGACCATATTTGGAAATAGGATCCTTGCAGATGTAATGAAGTTAAGACGAGGTCTTGGGGTGGCTCTAATACCACATGACTAGCATCCTTATGAGAAGAGGAAGATTTACACACGGACACACAGGGAAGATCCATGTGAAGAGGGAGGCAGGGATTGGAATTACGCATCTGGGAGCCGGGGAACGCCAAAGATTGCCAGCTGTCACCAAAAGCTACAAGAAGACCATTGACCAGATTCTTCCTCAGAGTCCTCAGAAGGAACCAACCCTGTTGAACCTTGATTTTGGACTTCGCCTCCAGAACTGTGAGAGAAGTGCCACTGCTTTGAGCCGCTCGGTTTGTGAGCGGTACTCTGTTACAGCAGCCCTATATATCAAGTACCTGTCACCATTTGATACGTATTTTATTTGTTTACTGTCTGTATCTTTCTGTAATGACTGGCACATGTTAGGCATTCAACAGCCATGTGCTGAAAGGAGGGGCCAGGCGCAATGACCGACACATGTAACACTAGCACTTTGGAGGCTAAGGCAGGAGGATCCCTTGGGGCCAGGAGTTCAAGACCAGCCTGGGCAATGTAGCAAGACCTACATCTCTTCAAAAAAGTAAGAAACTAGCTGGGATGGTGATGCATACCTGTAGTTCCAGCTACTTGGAAGGTTAAGGCAGGAGGACAGGTTGAGCCCAGAATTCAGGCTGCAGTGGGCTATGATGATGCCACTGCACTCCAGCCTGGGCAACAGAGAGAGAGATTCTGTCCCAAAAAGGGAAAAAAAAAAAAAAAACACACACACAAAGAAAAGGAAAAAAAAAAGAAAAAAAGAGAGAAAGAGAAAAGAAAGACTATGGAATGAAGACTGTCTTTTTGTTTCTCTTCCAGTATAAACTCAATACTGTGTATTGAGTACTGGCTACCATGAACGGACAGTCTAGAACTCTCTTTTATTACCTCTCCTGCTTAATTTTAGAAAGGGAAATGGTTACAGTAAAACTATAGGGGAGGAGGAAAAACACAAAGAGTAACAGGCTGTGTAAGAGACGTATGCAGATGTGCAGAAGTGAGATGTCACATTCAACACTGTCATAATTAAATGCATGCGTACAGCTGGGCTTGTTGTTGCTGCTTACAAAGTATAACTCAGCCTTATCTTATTGTAAGCTCTTTTTCTTCTTTTAGTTCAAGCTGCTTGAACCCACTGGGAATGGGCGGGTTTCCCAAGATGTACTGCCTGTAACTATATCCCCAACTTACTATGCCCTAAAACAACTAACCACCTTAATCACAACACAGAGCATGAATAGGGGCTAACAGGTATGTTCCTATGAAGAAACATGAGAAAGCAAGACAGAGAGTGTGGGTGTCGGAGGGTCAGAGGGGTGGGGACAATACAGGAGGGACCTACACTTTATAACCTGATATGCTACATGTTACTATTTGCCCTTTTCTCCAATGAGCTTGTACTTTTTTTTTAATGAGGGAAAGCCCAAGTACCAATTAAATTACTGTGAGACATATAAGAGACTATAGTATAAGTAGACAATAAATGATTGTTTCTCTTTCCAGTGAATTCTAAATGGAAAGGCATTCTTTATGGGTTCATGTTTACTAATGGTGATATTCAGAATATTTCTATTTCACAGCTTTTTAATTTCTTTTTTGTTTTATTCTTTCTCCTCCATATACCTTATTCTTTCTGTTTATACACATTTTAAGAAAGGAATGTACTTTCTTCATATACTTATAAAGAGCAGGGTTAAAAGGACCTTAAAAATGATTGCATTTCATCTGTTTCCTCATGAAAGTCTATCAATTTAAGGGTTGCTGTAGGCAAATTATTCTTTTCTTTTTTTTTTTTTAAGATACGATCTCACTCTATGCCTGGACTAGAATGTGCAATAGCATCATCAAAGCTCACTGCAACCTCAAACTCCTGGGTTCAAGTGATCCTCCTTCCTCAGCCTCCCAGATAGCTGGGACTGCAGGTGTGCAACACCACACCCAGCTAATTCTTTCTATTTTTGGTAAAGATGGGGTCTTGCTCTTGCTCAGGCTGGTCTTAAACCCCTGCCCTCAAGCAATCCTCTTGCCTCAGCGTCCCAGAGTGCTGGGATTACAGGTGTGAGTCACTGTGCCCAGCCTATGAGCAAATCTTATTTTTGATTTGTCAATTCTACATTCCCTATAATCCCATAAATTTAAAACTCCAATTCTCTAGCCAGGCATTGTGGTGGGCACCTGTAGTCTCAGTTACACAGGAGGCTGAGGCAGGAGGATCACTTAAGCCCAAGAGTCAGAGGTTGCTAAGAGTTATAATGCCACGGTACTCTAGCCAGTGGGGCTGAGTGAGATTCTGTCTCAAAAAAATAAATATGGGCAGCGCCTGTGGCTCAGGGTGTAGGGTGCCAGCCCCATATGCCGAGAATGGCAGGTGCAAGCCCAAGCACCAGCCCCAGCCAAATTGCAACAACAACAACAACAAAAATAAATAAAATAAAATTCCAATTCTAACTCTTGCTGGCTTTGTAATAGTCCATGTAAGAGAAATTAGAAATGGGGCAAATTATGGGATAATACAACCTTAGTTATTGTATATATTTTCTTTCCTCAGTGTATGAGACAAATAAGGAATCAAACAAGATAAACACATGCTTGAGAAAAAAGGCACAAAAGAACTAACAAATGAAAGGAATAATGAACCTTAAATTTTTCCAAATCTATAAATATTGATCTAAGAGGAGCACTTGAATCCAGGAGTCTCAGACTATACCACTACACTCCAGCCAAGGCTACAGAGTAAGACTTCATATTTCTGAATATACATATGTATGTATGTACTTACATATTTATCTAGTTAACTAAATAAAGAAGCAAATAGTGCAGCCTATTACCTGAAGTAGTTCCCTGTATAAATTCACTTGAATCTCTTGGCCCAAGCTGAGCTAGTTAGCTAGGTGAGGCAAAAATTATTATATAAAGGTCTGATTAGCACACAGGGTCTCAAGATAAGCAACTTTTGATACGCAAAACATCACTGAAAATGACTAGTTAGAAAATCAACGAAGACATAGATATGAACAAACTATGAACCAAACTGACCTAACTGAAGGACTCTTGAGCAGTCAACAGCAGAATACATATTCTTTTTAAGGCTACAAACAGACAATGTCGGTCACAGAACAAGTCTCAATAAATATAAAAGGAGTAAAGCCATTCAAAATATGTTCTCTAATCACAAAAGAATTAAATTAAAAAGCAACAACAGAAAGAAATTTGGAAAATTAAGTATTTTGAAATTGAAAATATACTTCCAAATAACCCAAAGGTCAAAGAAATAATCACAAAAGACAGTTCAAAATATTTGAACTGAATGAACACAAAAACACAACACATCACAATTTATGGTGTGCAGATAAAGAACTGTTTAGAAGTAAACGTGTAACTTACATGCCTACATTAGAAAAGAGGTCTCAAATAATAATTTTGGCTTTCACCTCAAGAAACAAGAAAAAAGAGCAAAGCACGCAGAAGGAAGGAACTAATGAACATCAGAGTAGAAACTAATTAAAGATATTGATAATAAAGAAAATCAATCAAACTGTAATAACTAAAACAAGAATCTCAAAAATATAAAATCCATAAGGGTTTGCCAACATAGACCAAAAAAAAAAGAAAAAATACACAATCCCCAAACCAGGAATAAAATAGGAGACGGATCTCAAAAATTTTATAAGGAAATAACATTATGAACCATGTCATGCCAACAAATTAGACAACTTACATGAAATAGACAAATTCCTACAAAGATACAGATTTTTAAAACTGATTCAAGAAGAAATAAAAACTCCAACTAGATCTGTAAGATAAAAATCAAATTAGTATTAAAAAGCTTCCCACAAAGAACCTAGGCCCAGATGACTTCATTGGTAAATTCTATCAATTATGTAAAAAAGAAATAATTATCTTAAAAAAAAAAAAAAAGAAAGGAAACCTTCTAACTCATTTCTACAGAGTCCAGTATTTCTCTATTGCTAAAGCCAGGCAAAGAGATCACAAAAAAACTGTAGACAAATGTCACAAAAATCCTAACAAAATATATGTGTTAGCTGTCTTGGTCCATTTTATGCTATCATTCCAGAATACCTAAGACCAGATGATTTACAAAGAACAGATATTTATTTAGTTCAGAGTTCTGGGGGTTGGGAAGTCTGAGAGCATGGAGTCAGCATCTGGTAGCAGCCATTCCATCTGTGGGTGGAAGACAGAAGCAAGCCAGCCACAGAGAGAGGAAACCCCCATTGACCTCATCCTTTCTGTAAATAACAAGCTCTTGCCATAAAGGCCTTAATCCATTCATGAGGATGGTGCCTGTACAACCTAATCACCCCTTAAACTTTAAGGCTTGAAGTTCCACCTATCAACATTGTTACAATGTGAATTAAGTTTCTAACACATGAACCCTGGGGGACATATTTGTAGGAGATGGAGCACCATTATAGGCGCAGTCACCAGTTCTTGAGGGAGGCGCTGGGAGTGGGACAATCTCCTGGCTGACAAGGAGATGTTTTGTAGCCTGGAGACCAGCCCTCAAGCAACTGCATGTGTTAATGAGATAAGATCAGTCTTTCGCTCCTTAGCAAGCAGGTGTTACACCTAGAACCTTCATGGTGGAGTCGAGCCGGTGAGGAAAGAGCACTTAGTGACCATTAAGCACAGGATCCTCAAATGTGGGCCCCCAACACCTGTTGTATAATGTTTCAATAAAACATGGCAGAGGTTATTCCGGCTTCCCTGCACCTATGGGAAGTCCACCTCTTGCAAGCATTGTACTTCTAATCTGTGTCCCGGCTGGTTCCTGCATGCAGTGATGGGGTGCCAAGTGGCACCAACAAGAAACAACCAGGTGCCACAGCAGTGCTAACACATACTCAAACCACAAAATCCAGGACATATAAAAAAGATTTTATACTAATTAGTTAACCAGAATTTATTCTTGAAATGCAAGGCTGATTAAACAACTAAAAATCAGTTAATACAATAAACCACATTAACAGAAGAATTAAAACCATATAATCATCTCAATAGATACTGAAAATGCATCTGACAAAACTCAACACCCATTCATAATAAAAACCAGAAATGGAAGCAATCTTCCTTAATCTGACCAAGGGAATATGGGTAAAACTTACAACTAACATACTAACGGTGAAAGACAAAGTTTTCCTCCTCAGGTCAGGAACAAGGCAAGGATATTTACTCATCATTTCTATTCAACACTGTGCAGGAAATTTCAAGCAGTACCATCAAGAGAAATAATTTAAAGGCATGTAAGTTATAAAGAAAGAAGTAAAGCTTTCTTTATTTGTAGACAACATGATCCTGTATGGAGAAAATCTTAAAGAGTATGTTTAAAAATACTACCAGAGGGTGGTGCCTGTGGCTCAAAAGAGTAGGGCACTGGCCCCATATGCCGGAGGTGGCGGGTTCAAACCCAGCTCCGGCCAAAAATTGATTAAAAAAAAAAAAAAAAAAAAAAGAAAGAAAAACTACTAGAACTAATAAGTAAGTTTAATGAGGTTGCAGGATAGAAGATCAATAAGCAAAAAGAAATCACAGTATTCTATACTAGCAACAAACGATCCAAAAATAAAATTAAAAAAAAATTCCATTCAGAATAGCATCAAAAAGAATAAAATGCTTGGCAATAAACTTAACAAAGTATAAGACCTATAAGCTAAAAACTATAAAATATTATGGGGAATAAAAAAGGTCTAAATAATGGAGACACAGTCAGTGTTCATGGATTAGAAAAATCAATATTGCCAAGATGGCAATTCTCCCTTAATTATTTTATACACTCACTGTGATCCCTATCAAAATCCTAGTGGGAGGTTTTATGTAAATTGAAAAGCTGGCCAGATGTGGTGGTTCACATCTGTAATCCTAGCACTCTGGGAGGCTGAGGCAGGTGGATTGCTTGAGTTCAAGAGTTTGTGACCAACCTGAGTAAGAGCGAGACACCATATCTACTAAAAATAGAAAAACTAGCTGAGGTTTGTAGCAGGCACCTGTAATCCTAGCTACTCAGGAGGCTGAGGCAAGAGGATTGCTCAAGCCCAAGAGTTTAAGGTTGCTATGACCTATGACCTCACAGCACTTTACCCAGGGTGACAGAGTGACATTGTCTCCAATAAAAAAAAAAAAAGCTGATCTTAAAATTTACATGGAAACACAAAGGACCAAAAGTAGCCTAAACAATTTTAGAGAAGAACAATGTTGGAGGACTTTTTTTACATGATTTCAAAACTCACAATACAGTTATAGTAACCAAAATGTGTATTAGAAAAGATAGACATGTAGATCAAATTGAAAAATAAATCTTTAAATTTAAGGTCAATTTATTTTCAACAAATGTGCCAAGGGAATTTGATGGGAAAAAGATAAGTCTTTTTAATAAATGGTGCTGGGACAATTGGTTATACCCAAGTAAAACAATGAACCTGCACTCTTAGCTCAGACCCATTCACAAAAATCACTAAAAATGGGTTACAGACTTACTAACACTTTTAGAAGATAATATAGGAAAAAAAACTTGTGACTTGGCCTACGCAAGGATTACCAAAACGACAACCCATAAAAGAAAAAAATGGTCAACTGGACTTAATCAAAGTTGAGAAGTTTACTCTTTGAAAGAATTACAAAAAAAAAAAGACAATCCACAGAGTGGCAGAAAGTATTTCTTTGCAAGTCATGTCTCTGATAAAGGCTTTGTATCCAAATTATATACAGAACTCTCTACCTCTCAATAAGACAACCCAAATAAAAACTAGTCAAAATTTTTGACATTTGACTAAAGAACACACATGAATGGCTAATCAGCACATGAAAAAAATCCTTAGTTTTTAAAGAACTACAAATCAAAATCACAATGAAATAACCCAAACACTGAGACTCAAATACCATGTAGCTGACAACACCAGTGTTAGTAAATATGTGAAGAAACTGGAATCTTCATATGTTGCTGGTGGGGATGGAAACCAATAAGCCAGTTTTGAAAAGAGTTTGGCTGTTTCTTAAAAAGTTTCTCAAGAAAAACAAAAACTTACAATGACTTGTATGCAAACATTTCTAGCAACACTATTTGTGGAAACAATTGAACCGCCCATCAGCTGGGGAATAAACAAACAAAATGTGGCACATCCACGCAGTGGAATATTATTCATCTGTCTATTGAGACACCTACAAGGACAAGCCTCAAGAACACTGTGCCAAGTGAAAGAAGCAAATGCAAAAGACCGTGCATTGAATGATTCCACTTCTGTGAAATTTGTCCAAAAAGAAAATCTATAGAGACAAAGTGGCTGAAGCAAGAATTGCATATAAACAGGCAAGGGGAACTTTTGGGGATGAGGGAAACGTTCTTTAGCTGGATTGTGGTGATGATTCTATAACCCTATAAATTTACAAAAGATCACCAAGTTGTTCTTACCAGCACATTTTATAGTAGAAAATTTTACTTCAATAAAGTAATTTTAAAACTGGAATTAATAAGTGCAATTTACCTAAGAGACGTGTGAAAGCTTACCACGGACAGGGAAGATACTAGATGGCCAATAGTTATTTCTATCACAGAATAACTATTAAAGCTTAGACAGCAAATCTTATCCTCAGTGCTCCAGGAAAACATTACTGGATTCCAAGGGCAAGGGAATTATAACAGGTGGTTCTCACAAGAACAAAGACGCCTGACTCCAGTGGCCCACAGAAGAAACACAGAGACTACCCTGAGTGTAAAGGCCGAACCTCATTACCACTAACAGACATAAAGAGCTAACTACAGGATTTCAGCAGTTTAATCTGACAAAGGAAAACAAAAATAGGCCTTCAATGACAACCAGAAGATTTTTCTCCAACTGTCCATAAGGAAACTAACAACAATAAAAAATTAATTTTCTCCTTTTTCCAAAGACACCTATGCTGGTAATAGTCTCAAGCCCTGCTGACACTGTGTTCTGTATTGGAATCAAACTCCCTTCCTGTTTCTAGTCCAAGAAGCAAGCATGCACTTTTTCTTTTCTTTTTTTTTTTTTTTTCTTGTAGGTTTTATGTAGACACACAGAGATCTAACACACAGGACTAACTGTACCAAATTATACTTGCCACTTATTTCTGTATCAGCATATTTTTTGCCCTGGGCTTGCAATCTGAAAAGGGGGAACCAAAATGCTTTTATTACATTGAAAAGCTGTTTTTAGGCTCCTGTTAACACATTTCAGCTGATTAGTGACTATTTTAACAAAAGCCCAACATCTTTTCCTAAACACCCTAATTGGTTAAGAGCTTCTGTTGTTTGCTACCAGCAGTCACTTTATGTCATTGATTAAAGCAGTACGCACATCAGCACAATCTGAAATCAGTTTCCTTTTTCAACCAACTGGGCTTATGAAGCAATCTTTAAGATGGCCCCATATCAAGGAGAACCAAGCACAACGCCCTGCATGACAATGATGTACCACAGAAGGAAGAACTGCAGAATTTACAGGAGGCAGACAAACAACCAAACCACCATGAGTAAGTACTTGAACTATTCACAAATCACACTCATGCGCAGTTAGTGCAAGGGCAAATTCCAATAGCAAGTTGGATGACATGCCCTTTCTCCTAAGCACCATGAATGCTGCGTTTCCATCAGAGCTGATCGTGAGCACTTTGCCCTGTTGCCCTGCTGACCCAGGTCATCAGTGCAAGCCAACGGTCCAGTATGTTACATGGAGGCTTGAATGGACTTGTCTCTTCTAGCTGTCCTCATTCTGGGAAAGTTCGTGAGTTCCACATTTTCAGCTAGAGGGAAAAATATCCTTTCCATTTTTAACATAAAAAGAGAAAAATTACTCAGCAGGTTTAAGGCAAGTAACTTTACTACACAGCATAAAAAAAAAGCAAAACACTGGGAGAAAATAGGAACACTGTCATATATTACATATAGACTTCTTTTAATGCTCTGAGGAAGAAATCCAAGTGCTGAGAACGTAACTACAGCAAAGATGCTTTCATTTTTATGTAACCGTTTGTCTCTCTTTCTTAATAGACAGCCAGGGTACATTTCACAAGAGCCACACACTGTCATTAGGGATATTCTGATACAAAGATTGACAGGAACTTGAAAGAATTTTAGAAGCTGAGTAAGACTGGATGGAGGCCTTTTAGGGGCAGTTGCTGAAAAATGAAAACACTATAAAAACGGTTTCTGTGTCATGTCCTCTGTCTTTTCATCTTTATTTCAATGATTTCGTTATTTGGCTGATGAGTTTATAATATTAAAATGTAAACTCCAGAGTGGTGCTGTGCCATCTCATGAAACGTATGCAACAAAGGAAGAAGCATAAGGCCAAGAGTTGGCTCTCTGGGGTGTGATGCAGTGTCTTCCGCACATTTACAGTCATCTGTGAAAAGCCACCTTAACTAATGTGGGATCCAGTCCTCCAACCTGGGAGATGAAAAGACCCCGAAGGCCCTGGGATGCGTAATTACCATGTCAGAGAGTAACACTCTATTTTAGGTACCTGTGGTATCCAGGTACCGAATCCAAGTAGACTGGTTTTTGTGTTAGAATGAGACTATTTGTCTTGATAAACAAGGCATAAAATAAGCCTAGATCATCAAGTTCTGGGGTTCAACAATTTAAACTTGTCAGGAAGGAATCCAGTGAAGAACAAGTGAGATATTTAATTAAAAAAATATATATATGAGTACAGATTAAGCCTCTCCATTCCTTAACCATGTATTTTGTCTCATGACTAAATGTATGTTTAGGAAAGGACTTTCTATAGAACATGTAAAATTGTTAAAAAAAAAAAAAAAACAAGCCTTTTTTTTGGATTAAAGATGTTTAAAATTGTAGTAACTGTATTTAGTATCACTGAAATTTTTAAGGTATCTGACAGAATGTCTTTTTCCTTTTGGGGGGGGTGGAGTTAGAGTTTCACTCTGTCACCTGGGCCAGAGTGCCCAGGTGTCAGCCTAGATCACAGCAACCTCAAATTCCTGGGTTCATGCAATCCTTCTGCCTCAGCCTCCTGAGTAGCTGGGAGTACAGGTTCCTGCAACAATGCCCAGCCAAATTATTTATTTTTAGTAGAGACAGGTCTCCCTTTTGCTCACACTGGTCTTGAACTCCTGAGCTCAAGCAATCCATCAGCCTTGGCCTTCCAGAGTGCTAGGATTACAGGCATAAGCCATTGTGCCCAGCCAGAGTTTATTTTTCTTAAATTTACCAGCTTTGTTTAAAAGCCATATTTTTCTTATCTTTATCTGAACAAGGTGATAACAGATTACATAATTCATACCAAGATTACAAGTATCAGGGTCAATTATAAAAAGACAACACGCACACAAATGGAAAATATTTTCTCAATCACAATTCTCAAGGATCCACAATTAAGGGTTTGTCTCATGGCAGAAAATTACATACTCTACATAAAGTAAACTGTGCAAACAGGATAGTGTTATACCTACAAAAATGCAATTGAAAAAAAAATTGTCTATTTGGCTTTGACTAATAATATTATTTTATTACTAACTGTACCATATTCTACCTAGAGCTGGATGGACTAGAATAAGTGAATTTTTTGAATCTCTTAAAATTGAAATGATGTTTATGATGAATGAGGATAAAGTAAGTTGGAGAACAAAGGCAAAAACACTTGAGGATGAGATGTGCCTCAAACAAAGTGAAAGGAAGGGAAAAAAATGAGAGACATTAAATGCTTCAGCAGTCACAGATTAAATTGAAATTGATCATCTTCCAATCAAGTGAACAAGTGCACATTATTGTTCACTTGTACCTAAATCTAATATTAAATACCAGCCGTTTGGGGGTCTGTGCCGTTTCTACTTAGGATGTCTTCTCTTGACAGGTTTTTTGTTTTTTTTTAAACCAGTCATGCTCATGTGAATTCAATTGGGTGGAATGGAGTTCTGCCACATTGTCATTACAATGCCTAATATAGAACATATAATCTAAGTGGCAAAGACAAGGCTCATGAGAAAGGGAATCTTCTCAATATAAAATAAGTTACACTCTATCCTTTTATCTCTTCTCATATATCTGTCTTTTCTGGCTCTTAAGGCCCTCAGAGAACCTCTATTGGACATGCCAGGACATTTGGGTTATTTTACATAATGTTCGACACTTAGTGGGAATTTATAAATTCAGACATATCTTAATTACATAGGAATTGTTTGGAAAATTAAAGCAATGTGGGTTTTCCTTCTCCAATTTGCTCCTTTTTGACCATTTCAGCATTCTTTCTAAGTAAAAGCAGGAAAAAGGCAAAGAGTTGGGAATTCACTTCCTTGGGAGTTGGAAATTAGAAGTGTTTCTTCTCAGCAGCTCTGCTGGTGGACACGGATGTTCCAATAAGTGGATAAACTCAGCCCGAGGGGCTACTGTGGACTCTGAGGAACCTGCAGCCACAGAACACGAGGCAACATGGCACATTATGAACAGTGTATGTCGGGAAACAGCCCCAACTGATAGATGGTCAAGAGTGTTTCTATTATAACACGGGGTGATAGAATGGCAGGGCAGGTGGGGAGGGAGGGGGAAAGGGACCTGAGAGAGAACTGAAGAAAGTTTGTAGACACATCAGCAGCCAGAAAGAACTTTCTGGGGTGCACAGTGTTAGTTATCACCTCTCTGCCGATAAACACAGAACAAGAAACGTCCCACGTACGAGAGAGAAGAAATCCAGAAGAGAAGAAAACGTGTAGCTGCCTGCTGGACTGCTGCTGTCAGCAGAGAGGATCACACTACTCTTGGCTGACTATGCAACTATTAGGCCTAATGTCCATATTTTAGTTTATAACATCTGGTGAAATGGCCAAGTTCCACCTAAGGGTAAAACAATCTTACCAATTATCTATTGTTAATCATACTTTTGACAACTGAATTGAAGAAACAGATATACTGGAGAAAAGCGGAAGGGCTTCCCCTCTCCCTGCCCTGGACAGAATTTCTCAAAGAGAAGATCACTATTAGAGAGACAGCTTTAATTTGCAGAGCACTCCCTGGGTGTGCAAGGGAAGTGACTCTTGGCTCATAAAGAGCCTAAAAGACTCCTAAGCAGAGCAAAGGCTGGACAAGGACCAAAGATACAAAATATCTGGAGCTGGGAGCAAAAAAGGGAGGGAAGAGGTAAGGGAAGCCAAGTCAGAACCACAGGCAGAATCAGGTGCTAGGGAGCAGGCAGGCCCATTTTCTCACTGCTCTGAAGAAAAAGTCTGGCTTTGTGCTGTCACTGGAGAGCTTTGGGTTACCAGATACAGAGGGACAGCCACCGTCAAGTGCTAGCAACGTGCTGGGACTCAAAGTCATAGTCACATTCCATGTAAAAGGACAGTCCACCCATCAAAAGTCCTATGTAGAAGACACAAGGTTTTAGATACATGACCTCACAATGTTTTTTTTTAAGTGTAGGAAAAATACAGTATATGAAAGAGATAATGTTTGAATCCCTGGGTGATTTGGGGGGAAGCTCATCTCTTCCAATTTTAGTTTTCCATCCATAAAGTGGGGATAATAATATCTATTGTAACTCCTATGCCATCTAGGGTCCACTTGTCCTTGTTATTTTATAAGACTGCTTCAAAACCATGTCTTCCTAAGATGTGAGCAAATTCTCAGGAATCTACTCTCATAGTCTCCTGTGTTTCCAGGTGCTTTCTCTACTCTGTATGTAGTAATGCCAGATGCCAAACTCTGCCTCTTCCAGTTTCCCCAAGCAGAGCACTTAAACCTGGCATTTCCAGAGTTTCACTGATGCTGAATACTTGTGGTTGTGAGTCAGGAACTCATGTGGAAGGTTGTGCTGTGTCTAAATTCACTCCCCTCCTCTCCCTCCTTTCTTCAAGCAACTCCAGCTTTCCTACTTCTACAATGCTGCAGAGTTTCTCCTTCCTCTGAAGCCTCAGCACTGGCCAACTCCGAAGCCTGAGGACAGAGCCTCATTCTCTACCTTAGGCAATTATCAGAGTATTTTCCCAATACAAACAATTCTCTCCTTCAGAAAATTCTGGCACCAGCTGTTAAAGCTCTAACTTTTCTCTGCTTCTTCACATGACTTTACTGGACTGCTAACCAGTATAAATAAAAGAATATAATAAAGTGCTAGCATTATGTCTTGCACATAGTACATACAAAGTATTAATAACTAGTGGCTGCCGCATAATGGTTATGACAACTAGATTCAGTCCCCCAAAGACCATGCCAGCACCAACCTGGGAGACACTGCCAAAGTAATGCCAAGCCAGAGAGAAAACTAAGAAGGTCTCAATCTTCCATCAGAAAACACAAGGATCACTAGTCAACAGAGTTCGTTGACTTTTCACAGCAATGCCTCCACTCCTTCCAAAGACACAGTCATAGTACACAGTTCAACACACAACAACAAAGGCACAAACAACACCGTGGAAGTCTCTTCTGATAATCCCAGTCCATAAAAGAGGGAAATTCTGAGTATTGTTTCTTCCAATCCTTCTGAATTTTAGATGTCTTGCTTCTATTTAGATTCGTGGTTCTCAACCTTCCTAATACCACAACCCTTTAATACAGTTCCTCATGTTGTAGTGACTCCCAACCATTAAATTATTTTCATTGCTCTTCATAACTGTAATTTTGCTATGGTTATCATAATGTAAATATCTAATATGCAGGATGTATGTTCATTGTTACAAAGGGGTCATGACCCACGGGTTGAGAACTGCTGATTTAGATGAAGTTGTGTTTTGTGAAAACTCAAAAGCTCTTCTTCCTCTCAATACACAAAACATACACACCCCACTTACAAGATGCAGATTCCCACGATGATGAAGCTGATCTGCCTCAGGAAATTCTCCTGGGCTTGGTCTCTGGCATTCCCACCAGTGGATTTGACCTGGTAGACTGTGTGCTCTGAGGCTCAGCTGGTTAAGCTCGCTTTTGGGGCAGTAGATTAGAACTTAGTGCTTAGGAGTCTAGATTCCTAGACTCTAAGTAGTAAAGTACTTTTAGACCTATGCTAGGCAGTAGTACTTCAAGGCATTTAAAAATTATTTTTCCCTACAATGCCAAGATGTTGGAAGAAAAAGTTCTGTGCACACGAAAACACTCACACGCATATTAAAAAAGGCTGACAGTAATAAACCAACACTGTGTACACAAACCTACGGGATTAACAACCACTAGTTGCTACTGTTCAGGTGATAAATGAACAGGAACTTGAATGTAATCCAGTGAAAGAACATTGATCCCAGACGCTCTGTCTATCCCTGGAAACTGTTTTGATATTATATTAGCCACAGTCTAAATGGAATTCTAGATAATATCCAATAGGAAAAAGTGAGGATGTAGTCAATTTGAGAAGGATCAAATTTAGAGGCAGCAGCAAAGTCTTCCTGGGACTACTATAAATGGGGCCCAAATTATTAGAAATGGAACAAGAATTCTGTGTCTCTGAAACTAGGAAGACATGACACAAAAACATTAAATACGTGGAACGAAAAGCTTCAGGGTTCCAGCCCAGTTTCCCTAACAGTGAGACATACCAATTAGTGCTCTCTTTGGGCAGATCTGTGCAAAGTTTACCTTCAGGTGATCATAATGTGGCTCCAGTGACCCCCTAACAAGGGACAATCATAAAGACAGCCAGTAAAATATTATGTAAAGCATTGCAACAAAAGGCTACACTTATTCATCCATGCTTTAAATCGGTTAGTTTAACTGAAGACCTTCTCTTAAATGCAAAGCCAATGGCCTACCACTTACCTTCCTCAAAGCTGGCATTCTTCTGTCTCACTAAAACACGGAAGTTTTCAGCAGGATTTACGCTTCCAACCTAGAAGATACCCACAGATGATAAACCTGCAGGTCATTTCTCTTTTGGGCAGCACCCCAGGTAATATATAAGAGGGTTTAATGTAGTAAGTGTACTCTTATAAAACCAAAGACCGAGAGAAAGCTGTTTCCATTCATTTTCATTTCCAGGCCACTGTTTAAAGCTAGCAGAGTGCAGTGGTCAAACAGATGCACTCTGTACTTTCACTTGCTTTTCTTTAAGCAAGCTCATTTCCTTCTAGAGGAGTCAGAAAAGTATTGCGACCTACGCTGGCCATCAGCCAGCCTGGTGCAAAGGCTTTAGTTAGTACAGACTGCCTGCACATCCTGACACTCAACCAGTCAGGAAGGGGAGGATTCTATGGTGTGGGATCAGTTTAGAATATTGGAATATATTTGTCCACTAGGATGACATGAAAAATAATAGCCTGATGTTTGAGTCACCGAGCTACTCTTTTTGGGACACTGCTGTTGACCTTTTGACTTTGAAGTTCTGATAGAATATACATGATAAACATGCCCAAGCTGAACACATTATCAAAAAATAAAAACAGATTATGTATAGAGATTTACTGCAGTGCTAGGTGGGAAAGTTTTAAAGATCAAACTCTCTGCCCTTTCTAATCATAGTTACGTCTTTCATCTGCTGGTCCCAACACTAACAAGGCCTAAGTGCCACTTAGCTCATAAGAAAAAGAACAATGGGCTTCCAAAATACACTGCAATTTCCAGTTTGCTCTGGTATAGCAAACAGAAAAGCTCCGAGAACTAATAAAATAATGTTGTTTTCCCTTCACTATATAAAATGTCTAAATGAAATCCAAATCATTGTTCACATATGCTGTTCTGTGAGAATAAAGGCATGCTGTATGACTAGCCTTCCTAACATACTTTGCTAACAAGGGAAAATGGAGGGTGAGTAAGAGGCAGGGTCTTGCTCTGTTATCTGGGCTACAGTACAGTGGCATCATGTAGCTCACTGTAACCTCAAACTCCTGTGCTTGAGAAATCTTCTTGTCTCAACCTCCCAAGTAGCTGGGGCTACAGATGTATACAATGCCTTTTTTGCTTTTTGTAGAGACAAGGTCTAGCTGTTGCCCAGTCTGGCCTCAAACTCCTGGCCTTAAGCAATCCTTCCATCTTTGCCTCCCAAAGTATTAGGATTATAGGCATCAGCCACTGCGCCTGGCTAATAAGAAACAATTTTTAACATTCACTGAATTCAAACTAATGCCACTTAAAATAAAGTAATATTTTTAAGCTCCAAAACTCTTTTCATGAAACAAAGATCTCAAGTGTCAAAAGATATTTGGTTTGGAAAAATCCTAAACTTACAAATCCTGTCCTAAGGTCATATATTAGAAAAGAAATAGATGACTTGTAGTCCCAGCTACTCAGGAGGCTGAGGCAAGAGGACTGCTTGAGCCAAGTTTGAGGTTGCTGTGAGCTCAAACTTTCACAGCAGTCCAGATGCCATGGCCTTCTAGCCTGGGGCAACAGAGTACGACTCTGTCTCAAAAAAAAAAAAAAAAAAGAAAGAAAGGAAGAAAGAAACAGAGCTATACTAACTTAAATTTTATGTACTTGGAGATTAAGACTCACATATTAATCACTATTCTATCATTTTGACAACATGGAAAGCTAAACAAAATAAAGCCAACAACAGAATCTCTATGAAAAAATCTCCACACTGATGTTTCCCATGTTTTATGGATCCCTATAGGGCTGTATGTACTATCTATCACATGACGTATTCTATAGGTAAGTGGTGGTAATACTTAAAGGAAGAACGGAAGAAGTATGGGGTAGGCCTTTATGGGGCATACGCAGAGAAGACCAGAGAAAGTGATTGTGATCTTATTTGAAAGTGATATGAATGGGCCAGTAAAAACTGCTGGAACCTCCCCAAGCCCCAAACTTCCTGAAAAGGGAGAAGCACATTGGAAAACCCTTGCTTACACTGGTGATGTTGCCTTCAGCCAGTCTGGAGATGCTCATGTGGGCTTCCTCTTCCTCAGTCTTGCATTTTTTAGTAGTAGCTCCATCTTCGTGGCTAGAAAAGAAAAAATGGTATTTCCTCCCTTAAAACAAAACAAATAATATAAAATCCCAAATTGGTGTGGTAAACAGGTTAAACTTATTTTCCAGGCATCAAAAATAAACGGCTGCACTTAGCCCTTCTTTGCAAACAGCCTGCCTCCCTTTCCCAGCTATGGGTTCCTGATATCCGGACTTGAAGGAGTCCTGGCTTTCTTTCCCCGGTGTCCTTTTCAAAGATAAAACTGCAAGCACAGGGAATGAAGAGTTAACATTTAAGTAAGAAATCCACTTACACTTTGGATGTGATTTGCTAGTTCCTGTCTCAGAATTGGTAGTTATTAGCCTTCTGCGTACACAGTAGACCTTTGTGTCTAATAACCCACCTTCTCCATTGTGTGTATGAGAACTTTATAAGCTTCTGTGTACAACTATCAAAAACTTACTAGACAATCCTTAATTAAATATGCAAGAGCTTCCTCTTCGAGAAGTCTTAAACTATTGAAAAAACACTTCCCCCCAAACCATTTACTTTGTTCTTTTATAAATGTAATGCTGTTTTGGGGCAATATGCTAACAGTCCAATAGCATCTGTGTGCTAGGGAAAGAGGACTCTGAGAAAGTGTATCAAACATCTTGAGTCAAGAAATATGCTGGTTTTAACAGCCTGCCTTCAAATCAAGAAGAGGTCACGTTAATTGCAAAGGAGAAGAAAATCAAATCCAAAGAACACGCCCATAATCTCCCTTAAACTACACAACATAAAGATTTTATGAGAGAAATACAGCCATCTAGAACAAAAGCAGCCATTAAGAAATGGCTAAATGATAAGAGAAATTAGTAACCAAGATCTAGTATTCTTTTTTTTAATTAATTATTTTAACTGACTAATAAAAATTGTATATTTATCATGTACAATATATTTTCAAATCTTGTATACTCTGTGGAATGGCTAAATTGAGCTAATTAAAATATAAATTACCTCACATACTTATCATTTTTCCTTATCAAAAACATTTAAGATCTCTCTTAGTGATTTTTAAGACTAATATTTCTAAATATGTTTTTCAAAACTCCAATCTCTACACGAAGCCAAGAAAAATAAGACATAAGCTGGCTTCCTCAATGGTATTTCAGAACGAAAGTAATCATCATAGCTAGACGTATAGAAATTAAAATTGATTACTTGACATCTTTCCCATTCACCACTAACCTTTGGAGAAGTAGAAAAGAGGTAAGTAGAAGACAGAAGTATAGGGACCAAAAAACATTAAAAGGGGTAAGTCATCCAGAGTTCTTGACCATGCAAGCAGAATAAAAAATAAACACACAAAGCCTTGATGGCAAAAATGCAAGAAAAATGCACAAACCCAAGAACCAATGAAATAACATTAGAAGTTGAGTCCCTTAAAACTGGTCCCAGCCTGCCATTTCGGTTAGCCTTTGCTCGTTCTTCCCAAGACAACAGCATGGTTCTGTTAAGGATTTGGGCATAAAAAGACCTGGATGCTAGTCTCAATTTTGCCACTGACTAGCCCTGGAATCTTAATACTGTGAAGATATTCACTGTGTATTGATTTTTGTATCTAGAGTTTAGAATCTAGTAAATCATCATCCTCTCTGAGACTCAGTTTGCTCCTTAGGAAAACACTATGATGAAAAGCACCATTAGTCTGTCAACTATTTTCTTCCAAAAATGCAAATTAATTTTTATAAGAGCAACAAAAAGCACTACACATAGAAAGTTCTGCTGGAATTTCTTAAGCTCTTCAAAATAAGATTCTATGGAAGGAGGGATAAAGAGACATGTATACCAATGCCCCAGAACCAGGCAGGTAAAAGCAGCCCCAGAAATAACTTTAAAATAATGAAAATTTAATATGGTTAATATTCTCCAGGTCAAATCATTTAACAGTGTGATTAGGAATTATGCACACATTAAACTCCTAATGGATAAAGAAGCATCTTCACATAGGAAAGGAATTATATTATATAAAGTAATTATATAATCAGGCATTGTGGCAGTAATTATATAATATAATTCCTTCCCTATGTGAAGTAGGAAAGGATAAAGATTTTCATTCCTAAATTATCAATGAAGGTACTACGCTCTAAAAGGTAAAAATTTATCCAAACAAGATCATAGTAGACACACAAATCTTTCTCTTTTTTTTGAGACAGAGTCACTATGTTGCCCTCAGTAGAGTGCTGTTACCTCACAGCTCACAGCAACCTCAAATTCTTGGGCTTCAGCGATTCTCTTGCCTCAGCCTCCCAAGTAGCCAGGACTATAGGCACCCGGCACAACACCAGGCTATTTTTTGGTTGCAGTTGTCATTGTTGTCAAGCAGTCCCGGGCTGGGCTCGAACCTGCCAGCCTCAGTATATGTGGCCGACGCCCTACTCACTGAGCTATAGGCGCTGAGCCTAGATATACAAATCTTAACAGCTGCTGCATTTGGATGGCAGGACCACAGGTAATTTGTTATTTCTCATTTTCTTTCACAAATATGTATACATTTTGCAATTCATTTGTTCAGCCTAACATTTACTGAATACTTATGTGTTAGCCACTAGGCTAGACTCTAATCTCTATAGATATACCAAAATTAATATATATGAAGTTCAGCCAAATAACAAAATGAATATATAAACAGGCAATTAACAAGACAGTGTGCTAGGCAGCATATCCCTTTCAGACGACAGTAAGGAGCTGTACCAGGCCTGAGCCTGAGGAGCAAGTTAGGAAGCAGTGAGAGACGCAGCTAGAAAATATTAAATTATGAGGCCTGAAAACTGCGAGAAAAGAAAACAGTTTTTCTCTCAGGAGCTGGATTATGGATAAATTCTTCTTTTCTTTCTGCTTATCTGGGTTTTCTTATTTGTATATAACGGAGTTTGAGCTTATGCTGAAGATAATAGGAATCCAGTAATGCAAGACTTTTTATTTTTAATCAGGCATCCAAAGATGATATCAAAGAATCTGTGAACTACCTGAAATTGCATTCAAAATTCAAAACTTCAAAACTTAGTATGTTAGGGCATTTTTGGGGGGAGACTTCATAGCTTTTTTATCAAGCAGGTTCACCTCCCTGTCCCTCCCTCCCTCTCTTCATCCATCTTTTTATCTCTCTCACACACACATAAAGATAAAGAAAAGACTAATAATCTCTAATTTAAAAGAATTTGAAGCAAGGGAGTGATGTGATCAGATCTGTTTTTGAAAAAGTCACTCAGGGCCAGGTGCAGTGGCTCATGCCTGTAATCCTGGCACTCTGGGAGGCTAAGATGGGTGGATTTCTTGAGCTCAGGGATTTGAGAACAGGCTGAGCAAGAGCGAGACCCCATCTCTACTAAAAACAGAAAAACTACCTGAGTGTGGTGGTAAGTGCCTATAGTCCCAGCTACTCCAGAGGCTGAGGCAAGCTGATCACTTGAGCTCAAGAGGCTGACGTTGCTGTGAGCTATGATGCCACCACACTCTACCTCAAAAAAAAAAAAAAAAAAAGGGCGGCACCTGCGGCTCAGTGGGTAGGGCACCAGCCCCATATACCAAGGGTGGCAGGTTTGAACCCGGCCCTGGCCAAAGTGCAACAAAAAAAATAGCCAGGCATTGTGGGAGGCACCTGTAGACCCAGCTACTTGAGAGGCTGAGACAAGAGAATAGCCTAAGCCCAGGAGTTGGAGGTTGCTATGAGCTGTGATGCCACAGCACTCTACTGTGGGCGATAAAGTGAGACTCTGTCTCTACAAAAAAAAAAAAAAGTTACTCAGGTAGTAGCATGGATTGGAAAGGAATGAGGGCGGTCAGTGAAGAGGTGAGCTTGGTGAAGCAGCTAACATGAGAAGGCTTGACACTAAGCGACTTGCCAATTTCAACTGCTCTTAAGGGAAGCACTTGGGTTGATATCCAAATCTGACTCCAAAACCAATGCTGTTAGCCACTATACTAACTTAAAGCCAAAAGGATCAATTTGAGATCATTTTAATATAGGTTGGCAAACCAATTAGGTACAGAATTATAAAATGGATATGGATGACTCCTAGGAAATTAGGCATCATTCACTGAAATAGAGAGTAATTGCATGAAGGGTTTCAAAGGAGCATGGGAGGAGAAAGAAGATGACAGAGTCATTTCTGGACATACTGCTTTGAGAGACCCCCAGACACGTGAGCTATCCAGTGGGGAGTTTTTGAGGCCCTATCTGTGAAATAATAAAAGATCTTGCCTTTGCATTACTAAGGCAAAATGGCATTACGGTTAAGAATGCAAACTCCATGAGACTGCTTGCATTTGAATCCTTACTCCAACACTTACGAACTGTGATACTGAGCGAGTTCCTCATCTCCGCTAATCTTCAAGTCTCTCAGCTTTAAGATGGGGATCAATAAAAGAACGTCCTTCACAGGCTGGCCAAGTGCATCCAAACATATAATGCATACAAAGTTCTTAGCATCATGCTTGTGTTCAGTACATGGTAGACAGCACACATCCTCATTTCTGAGGACAAGTCCTGCAGAACACCAGCACTTCAAGTGATGGTAACGAAAGCAGTGCCCAGAGGAATCTGAGAGGGAGTTGTCAGACTTAGCCAACAGTCCAGAGAAGCAAAAATTAAGGACGGTGTCTGAGTTTCAAGAGAGAAAGAATAATGGAGAATGTCAAATGCTACAAGAAAGTCTGGACAGAAAAGGACTGTGGAGCTGAAGAGAACTGAGTGGTTTGTGTCTTTTGGAGGAGAGTTTCAAGGAAGTGGCGGGAGGAGAAGCCCAAGAGAATGAGAGCAGAGCAAAGAAGCAATGCAGACTGTTCTTCCAGTGGCCTGGCTTCAGAAGGAAAGACAATAGGAAGCTGGGGGACCATTTCATTTTGTTTTAAATGAATGAAATGTTGAGGAAGCTGGCAGAAGCAAGAAGATTGAAAATACGGAATGAGAAGAAGTTCTTGGTGGACTAAGGTACCAGATAAAATGGAATCCCAGGGCACAGATGAAGGGATTCACTCCAGCCAGGACAAGGTGCCCTATTTCACTGAGACAGGAAAGCAGGAAATAGAGGCACATGCCAAAAAAAGGTATGCTTTTAGATAAGGTAGGTCAGAAAATTGAGGCTTCCCTGCCTTTTGACCTCTATTTTTTTCTATGAAAACATCACCACCACCATCAGCATTGTCACCACTAATGTCCCAGGGACATGACTAGAATTTTAAAAATCATTATTTACCAATGCTGTCTTCTTATTTGCTAGGTCCTGTGCTGGGTTCTCAAGATACAACAGTGAACAGCATATTATACTGCTCAATTTACCCCCAGAACAACCCTATGGGACAGGTATTCCTACCATCCCTATTACACTCAGAAGGAAGCTGAGGCTGAGAAGATAAGCCACCCATGCCTAAGTCACCCTGCAGAGCAAGAGACCAGGACACATTGGCTGGCTCTAGAGTCTTATGACTTAGCCATTAACCAAGTGAGGCTGTCTGCTGAGAGTGTGTGGGAGGAGTCTTAGGAGACTTGGAAAGAGCAGAAAATTTATTCTGCCAAGGAACCCATACACCTATATATACCCTGAGGCTAGAGGCCTAGAGGAGGAGACGGGGAAAGACCGGGAGAGGAACGGAGAGAGCTTCTCTCTCCCTACTTGAAATCTCTCCCACTACCAGGAGCTTTGGTGTTTTCTATATTCTTTTCTGTAAATCAATTCTGTCTTATCACGGA
>CAUYRH010036613.1:0-28031 GCA_963574655.1 Perodicticus potto | reverse complement strand
ATTTTCTCAGTGTTTAATATTTCTCTATCTCCCACAATTTTTTTTTTTTTTTTTTTTTTTTTTTTGTAGAGACAGAGTCTCAGTTTATTGCCCTCAGTAGAATGCCAGGGCATCACATAGCTCACAGCAACCTCCAACTCCTGGGCTTAGGCGATTCTCTTGCCTCAGCCTCCCAAGTAGCTGGGACTACAGGCACCCACTACAACGCCCAGCTATTTTTCTGTTTTGCAGTTTGGCCGAGGCCAGGTTTGAACCCACCACCTTCGGTATATCGGGCTGGCGCCCTACTCGCTGAGCCACAGGCACCGCCCCATATTTCTTTTTATAGAGATCTTTTACATCCTTTATCAGGTAAATTCAAAAATATTTCTTCTTTAGCACTACTATAAAAGGAAGAGTCCTTGACTATTTTTTCAGCTTGACTATATTTGGTATATATAAAAGCTACTGATTTGTAAGTATTGATTTTGTATCCTGAGACACTGCTGTATTCCTTGATCACTTCCAAGAGTTTTGTAGTTGAGTCCCTGGGATTTTACTGGTATAAGGTCATATCATCTGCAAAGAGTGAGAGTTTGATCTCCTCTGACCCCATTTGGATACTCTTGATTGCTTTCTCTTGCAAGCTTCTTGCTTCCTGATTTATTTTCCCTCAGTCATTGCTTGTTTTTTTTGCTGGCACTCATCCCCTCAGGATTGAAATCCTCATGCTTTCATGAGATTTCTTAGGAGGCACATCTTGACCTGCCAAACAGTGTCCCCTCACAGCAAAGTGGCTTTCTCAAGTGTAGTGTGTGGAAGTTGTGCAACTCAGTCCAAGGATGGCTGCCCAAGCTCAGCAGGAATACCAGAGCCATCTGTGTACTAAGACACTGAGGACTGTTCCTCCAAGGTGGACCTCCCACAATGGCAGCACCCTGATAGTAGGCAAAACAATGGGAGTTCCACCCTGCCCAGTGATTTAATCCCAGCTGTCCAACACTATTCAAGTTTACTCACTCAAGTCCTTCAAAAGCAACTCCAGTGAGCAACCCAGTCCAAAACCAAAATGAAACAAAACAAAAAACTGCAGGACAGTCTTTTCCTGTCTCTAGTCCTCCATGGGACGGCCAGCTGCCCTTTTCCTGTACCTAGGTGCATGCCTTCTGTGCTGGTCTTCCTCAACTTTTGACCTTCTCGTTGGCTCCTAGAATCTCCTACTCCTTCACTGTGGCCCCTGAGTGATGTTTCTGGACTGGATCCTCCAAGTGGAGACTTCTCTCCCTGTTTCACTGTGAGTGACTAGTAAGATGTTTTAGTCTACTATCTTGCTTCTACCATTTCTACAGCACTTCATGGTTTGGTGATCCCCAACCATAAAATTATTTTCATTGCTATTTCATAACTGTAATTTTGGTACTATTATGAATCGTAATGTAAATATCTGATAAGTAGGATATATTTTCATTATTAAAAAGCTGTTGCAACCCGCAGGTTGTGAACTGCTATTCTAAACTAATACATGAAACTATGAAACTACTTAAAAATTTAAGTTAGTTCATAAAATTTGAAATTAACAACCAGAAACATTTCAGTTAGATTTTGATGTGAGTTCATCTACATAAAACTTTACATACATGTTTTTGTAAAGTATAGTACACTGGCATAATGACACAATTTATAGCTCTCATCACAAGTATATACCAATGTTCATGTTTGTGTTAAACATTCTTTTAGTCAGTTTTTATGATACTCAAAATTTTCCTCATGGAGCTAGTTCTAAGATTTATATGGAACTACAAATGACCCTGAATAGCCAAAGCTATCCTCAGCAAAAAGAACAAAACTGGAGGAGTTATACAGTGACTTCAAGTTATAATATGAAACCATAGTAACTAAAATAGCCTGGCACTGGCATAAAAACAGACACATAAATAATGGAACAGAGTAGAGACCCAGAAATAATTCCACACTTCTGTACTGAACTTATTTTTAACAAAATTGCCAAGAATATACAGTATGGAAAGGACAGTTTCTTAAATAAATGGTGGTGGAAAAACTGGATATCCTGGGAGGCTGAGGTGGGTGGACAGCCTGAGCTGGAATGAGAAGAGCCTATCTCTAAGAATATAGCTGGAGGGTGTAATGGGCAGCTGTTGTCCCAGCTATGTGGGAGGCTGAGGCAAGAGGATCACTTGAGCCCAAAGAGTTTGAGGTAGCTGTGAGCTATGATATCACAGCACTCTACCCAGGGTGACAAAGTGAGACCCGAAAGAAAGAAAGAAAGAGAGAAAGGAAGGAAGGAAGAAGAGAAGGGAAGGGAAGGGAAGGGAAGGGAAGGGAAGAAAAGAGAAGAGAAGGAAAGGAAAGGAGAGGAAAGAAAGGGAAAGAAAAACTGCATATCCATATACAGAAGAAGGAAACTAGAACCTTATCTCTCTCTTATATTTAAAAATCAAATCAAAATTGATCAAAGATTCTAAACCAATGGTTCTCAACCTTCCTAATGCCTCCTAATGCCATGACCCTTTAATACAGTTCCTCATGTTGTGGTGATCCCCAACCATAAAATTATTTTCATTGCTATTTCATAACTGTAATTTTGGTACTATTATGAATAGTAATGTAAATATCTGATAAGTAGGATATATTTTCATTATTACAAAGCAGTTGCCACCTGCAGGTTGTGAACTGCTATTCTAAACTAATACATGAAACTATGAAACTACTAAAGGGAAACATTTGAGAAATGCGTCAGGACAGTGGTCTGGGTAAGGACGTCTTGGGTGATACTGCCAAAGCATATGCAACCACAACAAAATTAAGCAAATGAGGTCACATCAAGCTAAAAACTTCGGCACAGCAATGAAAACAATCAATAAAGTGACAACACACAGAATGGGAGAAAAGTTTTGCAAATCCCCTATCTGACAATGAATTAATTACTAAAATATGATATATAAGGAGTTCCATCAATTGTCATTAGACTTTCTTCTCTCTTTTTCTACAACTGACCAGTATTCTTTCCTGAGAAGTGGCTACTGACCATAGAGTGGTTCTAATCAGTTTAAGGAAGTGAACAGAGAGGGGTTTTTTGTCCTTTCTTCATCTTTTGACGTGAAAGACCCACGATTTCTGAACATGGACACAAGAAAGAGTCATAAAGTTTGATCATATAGGTGCATATTTCATCTTTCAGAAATACTCAAGACTCCTCCTATACTTATTAAATACATATATTTTGCCATCCTGCTTTGTATGTATTCCTTTTGTCCCTTATCCCCCCTCAATGTACATGCTCTTGGGTACTTTGTACTTTGACACATACAAAGTATGTGTCAAGATTCTGGGAAGCCATAGCTTTGGGCAGAAGCTTTATTTTTGAGAAATAAAGCACTCCTTTGTAACTTTATGAACCTCATCATTTTCTTCAGTTTACATGTTAAACCAATTTTTCATCCATGAATAAAATATTATTTGCTCATGGTGTAAAATAATTTTATTGAAATTTACTTTGCTAGAATATAATAGAAGACATTTGCATCTTTATTGACAAGGATACTGGTCTATTGATTTTCTTACTTATGATGTCTGTGCTTTACTTAACTTTAGTCTTAATGTAATACTCGACTTCATGTGAGTTAGAAAATATATTATTAATAATATAATATAAATTTTCTTTCTTTCTTTCCTTCCTTCCTTCCTTCCTTCCTTCCTTCCTTCCTTCCTTCCTTCCTTCCTTCCTTCCTTCTTTCTTTCTTTCCTCCCTCCCTCCCTCCCTCCCTCCCTCCCTTCCTTCCTTTTTGTTGACAGCGTGTCACTATGTTGCCCTTGGTAGAGTACTGTGGGCATCACAGCTCACAGCAACCTTAACTCTTGGGCTAAAACGATTCTCTTGCCTCAGCCTCCCAAGTAGCTAGGACCACAGGCACCTGCCACAACACCTGGCTATTTTCAGAGACAGGGTCTTTCTTTTGCTCAGGATGGTCTTGAACCAGTGAGCTCAGGCAATCCACCCCCTTCAGCCTCCCAGAGAGCTAGGATTATAGGCATGAGATATTGTGCCAAAATTTTCTTTTATTTTTAGTGTTTTTTTTGTTTTTGTTTTTGTTTTTGTTTTTGTAGAGATAGAGTCTCACTTTGTCATCCTTGGTAGAGTGCCAGGGCATCACACAGCTCACAGCAAACTCCAGCTCCTCGGCTTAGGTGATTCTTTGCCTCAGCCTCCCAAGTAGCTGAGACTACAGACCCCCACCACAACACCAGGCTATTTTTTTGTTTTGCAGTTCTGCTGAGGCCAGGTTTGAACCCACCACCCTCGGTATATGGGGCCAGCACCCTACTGATGAGCCACAGGCACTGCCCTTGCCTATTTTTTTGTTGCTGCAGTTTGGCTGGGCTGGGTTTGAACCTGCCACCCTAGGTATTTGGGGCCAGCACCCTGCTCACTGAGCCACAGGTGCCTCTTTTATTTTTAATTTATTGATGTCTTTGAAACTAAAGAGTGTCCCTAGTAGATAGGGATGCAATTTCCTAATTTTCTTTAATCCATTTTTCCAAACTCTGTGTTTTGTTTGAAGGTCATTTCATTTATATTTTATGTTATTGCCAATGAAATAAGATTTGCATGTGTTATTTTCTTATTTGTTTCTTATACATTGTATGTATTTTATTGCTAAATTCATCTATCACTGCCTTTTTTTAGATAAATAGATATTTTTCTATTATAACATTGCATTAGTCATCTTCAGCTGTCATTACAAAATGCCAAAGACTTAGTGACTTAAACACTTACTTTTTCAAACTTCTGGCGTCCAATATCATTGTATAATCAAGGTTATTTTCTGGTCTGGCCTCTTTTCATGGCTGGTAGAAAAATTCCTTCATTCTGTGTTCTTACATGATTTTCCCTCTTTGTACACTCAAAGAGGGAGCAAAGGTCTCTCTTCCTTTTATTATAAGAATAGAAGTTGTATCAGATGAGGGTCCCACATTTATAATCATAATTATCCCCCTAAAGGCCTTATGTTCAAATAAAGTCACTTTGGGGGTTAAATCTTCAGCATATGAATTTTTTTGGGGGGGGACACAATTCAGGTTATAATATCATTTTAATTCCCTTGTCATTTCTTTTTCTATCTACAGAGGGTGCCAAAAATGTATACATATTTTAAGAAAGAAAAAAACGGTATTAAATAATAATAATATTCAGTATATGCCCTAAACAAGGATGAATACTAGTCTTATTTGAGCACCTCTGGTAATTGCATAAGTCAAATGTGACTTGAGTAAAACAATTTTAATACAGATTTTTTCCTTTAAAAAAGTATACATTTTTTATCACCCATTGTATATATCTATGTGTCTATCTACATATGTATGTATGTACGTGTTTATCTATCTGCTTACCAAACTATCTGCCATCTGTCCATCACCTGTCTATCAAATCCAATCCACCTATCTAATTTTTTTCAGTGGTTGCCTAGCGATTACCATTAACATCATAATTTGCAACAATCCAGTTTGCTTTAGTACTAGACATTTCAATAGTGTACACATTATTTATGCTCCTATGTAGCTTTGTTTCCACCACCTATGCCTTTTTTGTTTGTTTGATTTTTAAACACTTGTTTTATTTTTATTTTTATGTAGTAAACAACAATGTATTGTTTATTTCAAAAAACCTAGAAGAGAGGACTTTAGATGTTCTCAACATATTTTTGATTCTTTGGCATTTGTTTCAGGGTCATAGTCATATATATATATATATATATATATATATATATTATACAATTATATATATATAATTTTTTGTATATATATATATACAATTTTTTTAACCTAGGCCAATATCCATAGTTTTTTCTCCCTTTTCTTTTAGAGTTTTATGATTTGGGGTTTTACATTTATGTCGTTAGTCCTTCCTGAGATCAATATTTATATGTGGTGAAGGATAGGAATCTAGTTTCCTTCTTCTGCATATGACTTTCTAATATTCCTAGCAACATTTGGTGAAAACCTTGTCCTTTCCCCCGTGTGTGTTTTGGTCTTTGTCAAATATCATTTGGCTGTAGGCATATCATTTTATTTTGGGGTTCTCTATTTTTTTTCCACTGATCTATGTGTCTCATTTTGTACCAGTATCATGTCACTTTAGTTGCTATAGCCTTGTAGTAAAATTTGATTTCAAGTAATATGATGCCTTGAGCTTTGTTCTTTTTCTTAAGATTGCTTCAGCTATTTGGACCATTTATGGGTTCCAGATAAATTTTAGGATTTCTTTTTCTATGAGTCTGAAAAATGGCATTGGTGTTTTGAAAGAAATTGCCTTAAATTTGCAGATTGCTTTGGGAAATATGGCCATTTTAATATGAATTCTTCCAATTCATGAGTATGGCATGTTGTAGTTCTCAGAGAAAATGCTTTCAGCCTTCCTCCAGTCCTATAAGGTTGGATGTGGGTTTTTCATATATAGCTTTTTAAATTATAATTACTATTTTCTAATGACAGATCATCAAAATATGTGATGCAAAAAATTATATAATTGCAGAGAGAAATTCATTTCTACAATAATCGTTGAGAGTTCAACTCTCACTTTCAATAATGGACAGATAAGTGAGAAAATAAAGGATTTAAATAATACAATAAACCAAGTAGATCTGACAGACATATACAGACCATTCTCCCAAACAACAGCAAGTACACTCTTCTCAGTGCCCCGGGACGTTTTCTAAGATAGACCCTATGTTAGGCCATAAATTCAGTCCTAATAGATTTTTTTTTTTTTTTTTTTTTTTTTTTTATTTTTTTGAACCAGATTACATTGTTTGCATTTTTTAGGTTAATTCCCTCTTATAATGATGTCCTGGCCCCAGAAGACGTGTTACAAACTGTGACCTACCCACCCTGTCCCTCCTACCCTTTCTCTGCTCTCCCATTCTCCCTCCCCCCACCATGTATTAGGTCATCAACTGTCCTCATATCAGAATTGAGTACATGGGATTCTTGCTTCTCCATTCTTGTCATGCTTTACTAAAAAAATGTGTTCCACTTCCATCCAGGTTAATACAAAAGATCTAAAGTCTCCATCTTTTTAATAGCTGAATAGTATTACACTGCATACATATACCACAACTTCATTATTCTCAGATATATTCCTCCTATGCCAAGTTCTTTGAGAGTTTTTATAATAAAGGAATGCTGGATTTTACTGAATGTTATTTTTGCATCTATTGAGATGATCATATGATATTTTTCTTTTAATTCTGTGTATGTGGTGAATCATATTTATTGAGTGCGTATGTTGAACCATCCTTATATCCCTAAGATTAAACCTACTTGATTGAAATTTATAAATTTATCTTGTTATCTTCTTTGATCCAAAGATCATCAAGGAGCAGATTGTTGAGTCTATGAAAGTCTCTCTGAGTTAAATGGTTCTCTTGAAGTCATTAGATATGTGGATTGTGTTTTATTATATGTCATGTGTCCATCAATATAGGTTTGTAATTACTGCTTAGTTGGTGTACAAATCAAACAGGGGAAAATAAAACTACAAACAAAATATGGCTTCCTTTACCAGCACTTGTTATTCATTTATGGGAATTGAAGCTGCCTTCTAACATTCTTTTTTATTGTCCATTTGAACTCTTAGCATGGTTGGTCCGACAGGTTGACTGGTGATGAACATTTACTGGAAATGTCTTAACATCTTCTACATTGTGGAAACATACTTCTACTGGGTATTGAATTCTTAGATATAATATTTGTCTTTTGGCATATCTAGCATGTTATTCTAATATCTTCTGCCTTCCATGCTTTCTCATGGGAAATTAACTTGTTAATGTATTTGCAATCTCTTGTGCTCGGTAGACTCCCTCTCCATATTCTTTCCATATTCTTTATTTGTCTTTGAAATTTAACGTTTAATGTTTCTCCTTTCCCTCTCTGACACTTATATTAATGTGATGATGCTCCACCAGTTTCTGTGATTCTATTCATTTTCTTTTCATTTTTTTGTTCTCTTTCTCAGATTAGATAATTCAGTTGACCTATCTTCAAGTTCCTTAATTCTTTCTTCTGTTTTCTCAATGCTGCCCTTGACTCTCTCTGGTGAATATTCTATTTCAGTTATTATAATTTCCAGTGCAAGAATTGCTATTAGGTTTATTTATATATTTTATATTCCTTGATTGACATTCTCTACTTGGTGAGACATTTTCATTTACTTGTCTTTAGTTCTTTCAGCATTGTTTTTTTAATCTTTGAAAGGAATTGCTTTGTTTTACATATGTATGTATTTTAGCCATTTAGACATTTAAAGCAGCTAAAGACTATGACTACTAAATCTAAAGTTTGAGCCTCTTCTGGATTTATACCCTCTGCATATGTGCCATATTTTCTTGTTTCCATGACTCATAATTTTTTGAATACTCTGTCATTTAAAATAATAAAATGTAGCTATCCTAGTAATCAGATTCAAACCTCAGGGTGTGTGCTTGTTAATACTTGTTCCTTTCAGTACTCAGCCAGACTGTTTACAGCTGTTAAGACTTTCTGGAATGTGCACAGGACTCTTGAGAGGAGCATGGCTTTCTTTGATTTACAGTTTTACTTCAGAGCTTTTTATTTATTTATTTTATTCCAGATTAGCATAAGATGTGGAATCAACCCAATTCCCATCAACTTCAGGACTTTTCAAACCTTAAGGAAACCCCATTTCTCAGACTTTAGGTTTTTGCTTAGTCTACTTTTTATCTCATTGGCTATCCATTATTTCAGTCAGCCATTAAATTTAAACCCATGTTAGTATAGTATTCCCCCATGTTAATGGGGGAATGCCTTTAGCACTAGGTGGGCTCCCAGTCAAGTCAGATAAAGATAATCTATATTTATTTGGGTCTTCTTGGGATGCTCCAGAAAGGAGAAATAGTAAAGAAAGCTTTGAAAAAGCCTTTCCTCCATTCTTCCACCCCTAGTGCCAGAAATACTGCCCTGCCTTTGGTCTGTCACTGAGCTTGGAAAATTTTAAATGACACAAAGCTCACTGATGTTAACAATATTCATCAGTTTTTCTTAAATAAATATCTTGTGGGTGGCCATAGCCTTCAGTTTGTTTTCAATTCTGAAAAAACTTGATTCTGACACATTTTGCCAGTACATTTTCATGAATTTTATGAAGAGGTGAATTTTTGGAGGTGCTTACTCTATGATTTTCACTGACATATTATTTTTAAAGAGGATACAGTCATAAAGACAATGAGCTCAGCTGCATTGAATATTTTTTAAAAATGCACAACATTTTGAAGTAAAATTATCCTTCAAAGAATTAATTTGAGTCATAGAATTCTTTGAACAAATACTTTCATAACTGTAAAAAATAAATAAAAGGAAATATATGTGTCCTGTTTAGCCTGGTGCTAAAATATTGACATGTAATATATTTGATCATAATTATTGTCATTTTGCATAGGTTACTAGTAACACAATAATGTCATTGAGCGAGTATTCACATAAGAGTTCCCAAAAATGCATTTATGTAAGAACATCAGTATTGAATTTGATTCCTAAATTATATCAGAAATGAGGCAAATAAAGCCAGCATAATGACCTAATTTTAAAAAATTTGTTTGCAGATGTCAGCAATAGCATGTCAGCAATCAGCTGCACATCAGTGTACTGAAGAAAAGAGACAGCAGTTGGAGAATGGCTACAGGGTGGAGTCGGGAGGCAAATGAGAGGTCAGCTGCATATGGGTTCTAGCAATAAACCAATGATTGTGCTGGCACGGCTAAGGATGGAAAAATTAAATGGCTAATAAATGAGGGTCATAATATTAGTTTTCAGTATTTTCTGTGTGAAATGTGACTTCTTCATCATCATACTGAAACAGAATTTAGAGAATAAAAGGAGTAGCAAAATTTAAAAATTTCAGAGTGCCTATGTAAATATATATATATATATATATATATATATATATATATATATATATATAAAATATATTCCTTAAATTAACCAAGCATTAAAATCCTAAAATAAACTACCCTACATTTACTAAAAAAAGTTATTAGAATAAACTCAATTTCAGATGAATCAAACATATGTTTAATAATGTTCATCCATATATCTGGTGACCTCTCATTTTTAAAATTTACTTTTAGTGCTGACTTTGAGTTGTATAAAATTTTAATAATATTTATCCGAACCTACTATCACTTATTATTTTTCTAATAACTTTTGACAAGGTGTAAATAGTAAGAAGCAAGAAGCATGAGATCTACATGTTGGGAGTTTTGAATGAAGAATTGAGTGTCAACAAGTTCTCATTCCCTCATTTTCTTTTCCCATGGCCTAAAAAGTGACTGCTTAACTCTCTCCATATATATATATATATATATATATATATATATATATATATTTATATAACTATATATATACACATATATATGTGTATTTGAAATTCCTGTAGTTGATAGTAAATTCTTTGTTAATGACTTTTTTTAGAGGAATCACGTTCAAAGTTTGATCCCCAGCGTCAGCTGCAGAATCTGTATCACCTAGACACCATTTAGATATGAAAGTTCTCTGGCTCTGCAGAAACTTTGAGTCAAAAATTCTGAGAGTGAGCTCCAGCATATGTGAATCCTCCTGGTTATTGGAGATGTCTACTTGAGAGCCAATATTGTAACCTATAACTTATCTAAAGCTAAAAATATTTAATGTGAGTCATCCTTGTCTCTGTCCTTTAGATGTACAGAGAGGGTCTAGATCTCATGCTGAGACTGAAGAGAACAGTTCAGGTTATGAACAACCAGATCGGTGAAGGTCTCAAGTCTTGACAATAGTCCTCTCTTCCCCACTTTCTAAAGGAGAAACAATTGACTGTCTCCAGAGTTGAAGGACATTTCATAAGGAAGATGTTGATACCAGAATTAAATATTAAATGTTTCTATGTCTTTTTTATTTAACCTGAAGGAGAATTAAAAAAAAAAAAACAAAAACAACACATTCTCCACATAAACAAAGGAAAAATAAAAGAAAAATGATTGGAGAAATTGTGTAAAAGTTGAAATTAAGAGAAGATTAAAATAGGAAAGTGGAATAAATTGCAATGAAGAATAAATTTTTTAACTCATGCTAAATAAATGCAAATAAATATTTCTCATGTTAAAGTTATTTAAAGTATTTCAAGAATGTAATTAGATAATTGCTTTTATTGTCTTTTCTACAAAAATATAAATATATTTATTTAGTAGTTTCATTCTAAAGCAAAATAGTGGAAGTTTTTAGGTATGTGATATTAATTAATAAATTTTCTTTCCTGATAAAATGCCTTTCATTGTTGTACATGCTTTATATATATATATATATTAATTTAATTTTTATAAAACATATTTCAAGTAGGCTAGTATTATTCTACCCATCAAAAAGATAAAGAGATTTTTCCCGGACTAATTTTACCATAAAGCTATTTGCCCTATAATGCCAAGTAGTTGCTGGCAGAGATATTCTACACTGCTCAAAAATATATAGTATGGTGGAGCTTAGTTATCCAGTCTGAAAATCAAATGGGCATATTATAAGCACTTCTGGTTGCAAAAACTTTATTTTTATTATTAGTCAAATATTATTTAATTTATAATTGTAATAGATCATTGATTAAGACATTGAAACATAATAATTGATGTTGAATTAAGTCAAATTTTAAAATGTAAATGACATGATAATCCTTTAAATTTGTTTCAACAAGTCTGTCTTAATCAGAAATCAGATTTATGCAATACAAAGTTTGTATCAGACATCAAGAATATCTGATATTCTAAAGTATTATGTCAATAAATGAAAATTGATTAAATGATAAATAGAATAGTCTTTATATTTTTGAAGTAGAAAAAACAATGCAAATCTATTATTTGTATCTAAAAGATTCTTGTAAGTCTCTTAATATAATTTTCAGCTATAAAAGTGAAAACTTGAGAAGAGAAGGAAGAATTAGAAAAATCACAATAAGAGCAGATCAGAGAACAAAGATAATATATATCACAGATAAAACTTTAGCAGAATCTCAATATATATCTTCAATAAGATGTAAGAGATTTGAATTAAAAATATTGGGTTGGTATTGCATAAGTATTCTGGAATATTGAGAAAACACACTTTCAGTGGTGATAAAGAAATAATTTTATGATTGTCAACTGCTTATAAAGTACCAGGGAATATAGTGAAGATATATCCACTGAGGAATTAATGTAGTGGAATTTGTAAATTTTGAGGATGAAAGAAATGTATGTGCAAGAGAAGTAATACAGGTTTTAAGAGGTGGGCAGGTAGCCTAAGATGAGTGTTGGGCAGAGCAAGAAGGATAAGTGAATAAGAAAGAGAGAATACAGCACAGATGTCACAACTTAAATAGATTAAAGTGAGTATCACTATTATGGGGGAGTCGGGATACTGTAACACCCATTAAGTTAGGAGTCACTGAGCTCGAATAGAATATGTGTTCAGGAAAGAGAAATTGGATGGATTGGGGCATGGGGTATAGTCTGAAAAAATGGATGTGGCTGCCTCCTGGTAACTGACTCAAGGAATACAAATAGGTGTAAATGCCTGTAAGTATCTATAAATGAAGATTTATGGTCATGCATTCCGTAATTCTAGCCATGGAGAAAGACTGGCAATGGTAACCTTCCCACAACAATGAAAACAACTATCTTCTAGATTTTAGTTTCTTAACATTAATATGTAAAACTAGCCTGTGCATCCTGAAAAAATTGTAATAACAGGTTTGGATCAGGGAAAGTACAAGGTAATTCTAAATTTTTTAATTAACAAAATAACCAATTTTTGGTAAAAATCAGAAATCAAAGAATGTTGGGAACTTACCAAAAAGAAACAGAAGCCAGTTGAAAGACTTTTCACTGGTACTATCTGAAATAAATTGACCAGGAGAATAAATAAAAATAGTGTCAAATTATAAAACATTGATTAAAATAAGAAACTATGAGTCCATGCTATATAAAGAAATTAATACATTGAAATGATGATGTGAAATAGAATGTTTCCTTAGTTTCAAAATACCTCAACATTAAATTCAAACTATAAACAAAGAGAAAGCTAGTGGTATTATATTATAGTCTGATAGATACTAATAAATCAAGTGATTAAAATTGCCACCATCAATAATAAGGCAAAAGAAAAAATTCTGCCCCACCTGTTGGTCAGCAATGAGGAGATCACAGGAGTATTCCTCTAACACTCTTGCCAAATATTCCTACCCAATCTCATCATGAGGATATATCAACCCAACTTACTGGGAATTGCATGATATAATCGGTCTGTTTTCAAAATTTTCAAGTCCGTGACAGAAAAGAGACTCTGGAAAATTTGCAAATTGAAGAACTCTATATGCAAGACTACAAAATGCAAGCACTGGTTCTTAACTGGGTACTTTTTCTATACGTAGAAGGGCTTATGAGGATGACTTTTGAATTCAGAAGGGGTTTTGAAGATAAGATGACAGTAATGTATTAGTGTCAATTTTCTGATTTAGATGATTTAATTGTGCTATTTAGGAAGAGAATGTCCTTGTTTTTAGGAAATACATCCAAGTATTTGTGAGCAGTGGTGCACCAGACAGTGTTTTTCAAATTTTGTTTTTCAATTAAGATGTTTTACTGACTAGATGAGCCCTAACCACATTAAGGGGGATAATCTCCTTCTGTGAAGATAAGTGATTTTAGGTATCAGCAACAACCACAAATCAACCCTTACCACAATGTTTGCTCCTTATATGCAAGTATTGTCCCACACTTTCCTTTCTTTTTCAAATACCCTAAGAGTCAAATTGATAAGTGTACTTTTTGCTGCTCTTGGTAATATCCATGTATTATTTAATTTTTCATATTATGGAACAACTGGCATTTATTTCCAGTACATTTTGTGCTTCCATGGGAGCTAATGTTGAGTCCCTCAAAGTATGTACCCCTAGCAAAGCATTAGATACATAGAAGCTGTTCTGAATAATTATAAAATAAATGGATGTTTATGGATATGGGCAAAATAATATGCAAAGGGCTGTACAAGTCCTTGTCAGGAATCAAATTTTAATAACTGAATTTTAAATGTGCATAAAAGGATATTAGAATAGTACCAAGATATGTTTGATGAACTAAGAATAATTTTAAATTCAGGACACTGAGTTGTATGACCATTTTGTGTTAGCAACTTTTGCTTAAGTCAGGGTCATGCAGTTAAATGGTAAATAATTTAACATTGAACAATCATAAAAAATTAGTATGAAAAAAGAAACCAGCAGTAACTTGCTAACTTCAAGTCATTGCATAAAACCCCATATGAACAGCATGCATATTTATTATGTTACAGTATTTCTATGAGACAAAATGATTAGAAATGCCCTTTATACAGACATTTTTCTCTATATGCATATTAGATATTAAAACTTTTTAAATTTTATCAATATTATGTCTACAGGGTTAAAAGATTTGGTTGTAATATTGCTTTGCTGCCTTCCACACTTTCTATCCTTAGGGTTAAATCAACATAATCTTAAAATCACTGCCAATATCACTGCTCCAGTTGTTTTATTACACACTTGCTATGTTTCAAGAATGATTTGGTTCTTTATATTTATTATCTGATTTCATAATATACTTGCAAAGTAGTTATTTTTGTTAATTATTTTTAGATGAACCAATTGATTGTCACAGAAGTTAATTAGTTTCCTTAACTTCTAATTATTGCTACTGCTGCAGCCAGGATTAAAATGCATGCCTGTAAATCTGCAACCAGGTCTATTTTCTACATACCATGTTTTGATTTTATGTTTGTTTTAGCCATAAAATGCATTTACCTGTTTGTATAAAGCAGTTAATTGATAAACATATGAGAATTATGTTATCACAGAATTTTAGAAGCATGAAAGTTATGAAAGTTTTATTATAAATTCTCATTTTAAAGAAATTAAGGTCCATGTGGGCTTAACAAGAAATTCCTGGACTAAAACATTTTGTCAAAGGAAATCTTCAAGGGACGAATAAATTATTTCTGAACATCAATGGCCCATGAGTCACACTAGTGTGTAATCCCTAAAAGTACTGTATTTACTGGTGATTTAGCATTTTCCTCTTAATTACCCCACCATCCTTTATCCTCTGGTCTGTGACTCTGGAGCTGGAATCTGAGTGCCCCATCTCCAGACTACTTTCTGGTTATCTTCCCAGGATTCTGTCCTATAAAGTGATATTTGTACATTAAAAAGCAAGGAGAGGAAAACAGTTATCATGTTTCTGCTCAGTTCCCAGTCCAACTTCCAGGTTCATTTAATGTTTGTTCCCTTGTGAGTTTAGCCCTTGGAGTATCAGACATGCTGAAACCCATCACGGAGACCCCACCCACAGCCTGCTCTGCTTCTTCGGTGGTCTGAATCCAGGACATGTGTCAAGGGGACCCTTTCTTCAAGCAACTTATTTTTGGTGACCTCATTCCTCCTCCCCTTTTTTTTGCTAGTCCTCTGTGATGGCTTACAGCTTCCGTTATCTATCTTGTTTCCCCCTTTAAGACCCCAGGAGAACCAATTCCCGGTATTCCACTCATTAAAAGGCAAATGCCCTGGACTATCTGGTACCAATACCATACTCTGACCAGGAATATATTATTTAAAATCTGCATCCTAGTAATTATGGTGTTTCTTCATAAAGAAAGTGGTGTTCGTATTGTATGGAACAGAGGTTTTCCTTTTCTCCCCAAGCAAAAGGAGATATACAGATTTTCCTTCACTGAAAGAAGGCAAATTAATAAAGTTTAGTACTGCATGCCCACACTTTGGGGATCTCATCAAGTTCACTGTATTTTAAACACGTCCGGTCCTGCCCCATCAGGGTTACGTAGCAGATGCCAGCTGATCCCGACTGCTCCTTATGTGACCACTGCCGTCCGTTCTTTCCTGTCCCACGGGGAGCGCCCTTGCCCCCCAGCCTTTTGTGTTCTTTGACTCTTCTTAAGCTCTAACGAAGTGAGCCTGGGGCCTGAACATGAGGCTTTACCTTTCATGTTAGGATTTTCAGAACTGCAAACATATTTTGTCACACTTTTCTGCAGCTTGTCTGTTTTTCCTTTAATTGTATATATTCTGCTATCTATCATAATTTCTACAGTGTACAAATGGTAAATACAAACCATAATGAGTCATATCTTTTAATC
The DNA here is from genome assembly GCA_963574655.1 of Perodicticus potto. Taxonomy (NCBI): domain Eukaryota; kingdom Metazoa; phylum Chordata; class Mammalia; order Primates; family Lorisidae; genus Perodicticus; species Perodicticus potto. The sequence goes on along the minus strand of CAUYRH010036613.1, from coordinate 11,834 downwards.
CCCCAAATCACTTATCATTGCATTCCACTTATTAATTTATTTAAATTGATATTATGGATAAAATACCTGCATAATACATTGCAGAAAACATATAGCTTATATTTCATATTGTCAACAACACTCACATCCCAAATGCAAAAGTATCTTCTACTAAACAGGAGTAAAAAATAACAATAAATTAAAATCAACTTATAAGTGAATAATAATATGAGATTTTTAACTCCATCACAGTTCAGTGCATTTAATTCTTTATAAATATGACAATAGAATTCATCACAAAATACAGTGTTAAGTTAAAAGTTGAGGTTTTCCTTTTTAATATTGAGTAACTTTAGTAGACCAGAAAACTGATCTAATCCTCATGCACGTGCTCTCCACATATAAACCCTAAGAAAAGGCTCTGCACAATTTATCACAAAATTATATTAAAATGTATGTAAAATTATATATACATGCATATTATTTTTACCACATAATATTTACTTTAACTTTTTTTTTATAAGAACGAAAGCCTTTGGATATCCTTTTTATGTCTATTAGATTTTCTTTAGTCTCTTGCTCATCTGCTTCCAATGCACTACCATGATATTTTAAATTATGTTAGGTTATGCAATTTGTGGTAAATATATTTTCTCTCAGATAAAGACTATACTTTCTCATAGGAATGTAAACTTTGAAAATATCTTTAACTTGCTGAGTTTTTCTTTTTCTATATCCAGTTTCTCCCAGTTATTTTTCCTTAGGAAGTATTCATTAAGCTTCTAGTATTTCATTTGTCCATTTGAAAGATAGTGGTGCTGACTTATCTTGTATGGCCTAAGCACGGGCATTAATTATATTGATAAATTGGAGAGATTCTACTCCCACACTTAGCTTACAATATTTGGGGAGGGAGACATTAAACGAATATGCAGCTAAGCATGTAATTTTGATTATAATAAAGTTCTACATTGAACATAGGTAAGAAGTCCAGATGTACAGCATTTATCTCCCCTCCCTCTTGTCACTTTCCATGCACCAAGAACAGCACTTAGTGCAGTACAGTCTGTAAATGTTTTCAAACAAATGATTAAAAGAGGCAAGGTGCTGTTGGATTTCCAAAAACACATAAACTAGGTCTCTGCTATTATAGAACACATCAATCCCTCCAGGCAAACAAAACAATATACAAAATTTAAAAGCGGGTCAGGGAGACAAATTACATCAAAACAATAGCAAAATATGAACATAAGATATATCTCAATAACCATTTTCACATATATTTGTCTTAAAAGGATGCCTCTGGCATTTATAAGATGAAGAATTGTACTCAAGTTCAAGGGTAGAGGGCCTGCATGATTCAAAAATTGAAACATTTAGTTGAAATTTAAATGCAGAGGAGAATTTATAAAGGTGAAAAGGACATATGAGGAGAATTAAAGACTGATGGAATGCCAGAACAGTAAATCAAAGATAAGTTGACAAAATAGAGTTAAAAAATAACACTGAGAGGTAGGAAAGGATAATTTTTCACTTCACTGCTTCTCCTAAGAGGAACATTTCCCACAAAGTTAGGATTAACCTATAGAATAAGGACAGTAAGTATGATCACATAGCATTAAACATATTTCCTACAAAAGCCGGGGAAACAAATTTCTTCCATGAAAGAGCTCTGAAATTAGCATCAAAAGATGAAAATAATTATTAGAGAAGAATTATAGATAATTGGAGAATATAGACTATTAGAGAAGATTCTTGCTTTTGTACTTAGGAGGTGATAGATAGCAAATAGAAAACTAAATAGCTAAACTTAGAAAACAAACTTCATCAAGGTCTTGTACACGAAAGTCTTAAGAGAAACAGACAATAAATGGAAAGAGACAATACTTGAAGCACCGAAAACAATCAACTGTGATGCAAGACTAGTGGAGGAACAATGGGAGATACGTGTAGAAAAGATAGTTGATGCCTGGGAAGATGACAGAAATTTTCCAAAGAATAATTAATTTGTAGAATAGGTACAGATAGTTGTTAAATGCTGACAATATAAGAATTATACTCTTCTAAGACCATGAAACCTATATAGAGTAGATATAAAGTTCATGCACAATATAAAGTTTAATTATACCTACCCTGAATGTGTTGAATTTTTTCTTCATTGTATATACTTTATTTTATAATATGCTAAAACTTGTCAATGAAAAATGAGTTTCAAAGTCCAAAACTTAAAAAAAAATGGTATTTTAAGGAGATATACCTAAGAAGGTATATCAAGTAACCATTACTAAAAGTGTTCCTAGGAATATAAGGGAAACGCTTCATTTGCAGTACAATTATAGAAGAGAAAAATTATAGATAACATGTATATGTTATATGTATATTTTATATGGAAACATGCAGGTTTATTTTACATGTGCCATTTTGGAAGCTTCTTTAAATTTTTTGAGCCTTAATATCTCTCCCAGTAGAAATATTTAAAATTAATAATTTATACATAGCCTGATTTGAGCATAACATATTTTGCCCTACCACACAGTTTATGCTGATATTGAAGTGTGATGCTGTGTACAAAAATAAATCAAGAGGGTAAATAGTGAACATCTTGAAAAAAAAACAGAACCCACCTAAGTTTCAGTTAAAAACTCACTTATACAGAAGGTTAATACTGCTCTTTAAAAAAGAGAACCATGATTTTTATTATTCTAAGCCACTGGGTCAATATTCTTAGGGTCATATTTTGACTTCAATTCTTTCTCTTATACAATAGTAGAGATGAGTATAACTAAATACATAAAAGAATTAGCTTAGGCTGTTTTCTAGTCCCACAGTCAAAGCCCCCAGTCTTTTTATCTAATAGTGCTCATCAGGCCATCCACCCTGGCACTGGTCAGTCACGTTGCTTAGATCATGTACGTAACATGACAACCTGAATGAGCAAGAAAACGGGTGTCAGCTAGAGCCACAAGACAGCAGTACAGCTTTGCTCTTGATTTTATTTAAGTGAGAGCAATGTTGGACATCTGACCTATAAGAATATAAAAAGTAAAGCAAAGGGCAGAGGATTAAATTATGATCTATTTGGAGAAAAACCTGTGCACATACAATTCCTCCTTTACAATGGGAAAGTGGTACTTAGAGTGTGCGAGGGGCCCTTCAGAGAATTGCTAAGAAGCATTATTATGGAACTCTTGAGTTTGAAGGGACTGCAGAGTGAGTACTTTTGGTCTCATACCAGGAAATATATTGGATAAGGAGGCTGGACTCAGTGGCACACTCCTGTAATCTCTGCATTCTTGGAGGCCCAGGTGGTTGGATTTCCCCAGCTTGGGAGTTTGAGACCAGCCTGAGCAAGCGCGAGACCCCATCTGTAAAAAATAGCCAGTGTTGTGGCAGGCGCCTGTAGTCCCAGCTACTTGGGAGGCTGAGGCAAGAGAATTACTTGATTCCAAGAGTTCGAAATTTCTGTGAGCTATGATGCCATGGCACTCTACGCAGGGTAACAAAGTGAGACTCTGTCTCAAAAAAGAAAAAAAAATTGGACAAAAAATTGGCAGTCAGCTTGAGGAAAGAAATATAATGAGAAAGAGATCAGAAGTACCTATCCACTCTCTTAACCAGACCTGAGATAGTAAATCCCAAGAAGCACATGTCAAACTTGTGGTGAATGTGTTTATTTGGGGTCATTTGACAAAGGATCTTGTAGAGGAGGTGCTGTACCTGCGGGTAAGGTGCAAAACAAGAGATCTTATAGGATAGACATTGGTGAAACAGAGCAAATGGAATGTTCTAAAGGAAAATATGACTTGCCTGTCTCATGATACTGCCTGGTAAGTCTCCAAGGGGGGAAACTTCTCCACAAGTAAAAATTTTTTTAAAGTGAAAAGGTAAAAACACACACTCACTCACCAGTTAGGCAAGTAGGGCCTTAAACTGCTATTGGACCTAGAAACAATCAATCATCTCATCCACAAAAAAAGTGTCCACTACCTTACAACCTCTTTCATTTCATTCTGGAGGAAAACAGATTTTCACCCAGAAAACTGGGATTTAGGGAAAAAAGTCTACTGACCAGACACCTTTTCCAGCTAAAAGGTGGTGCCACCAATTGACCTTAACAGATGGAAGGAAAGACTTAGTGGGGGAGTAAAGGTAGCAGAATGATTTAAATTTCCATAAAGAGAATGTTCTACAAGTTAAAAATTCTTCTGGAATGTCTATTACCTGAGAGTACACAAAAAATTCATGGAAATTAACAGGAAATTTACAATGGCTGATGAAAGGAGGAAAAGGAAAATTCTGCTATAATTAATTTTCAAGAGTGACAAGAAAAATAATTTTGCCTTACTATTAAACCAAAAGTCATGCTTGTCCAACATAGAAGACGTAGTTAAAAAAAAGATACATTAATAATTAAAAAAAAAAGAGGTCAACTACGTGACCATTTCTTTCTCAAGAGAACAGTCACCCATGTATAAAATAAAAAACAGTCATTCTCAAATAATCACAAAAGGAGGTAATGGTAACCTACTGCTCTTGAGCGGTGCTTTGACTCCAAACCCCACAGCATAAATATAGAAATGGTGGTAAAGTAAGTAGCAGCCATAAAAAAAATACATCCTAAGAAATCATAAAATAAGTTGACCTTAACAAGTCAATAAAATAAATTGACCTTAACGTAAGTTCCTTCCTTTCTCATTTCACAGGCCTAACTGCCATAATGGATTTTCTTTTTAGCTTTTTTTCCCAAGTTTGTAAATATGATTATGTATATGTGCATTTTCACACCAGAGCATATTTTAAAATTTTGCATATGCTTAAAACTTATAGAAGTGTCATTTTATTGTGAGTTCTATACCTTCCTCTTCTTTTTTTCTTTGCAGTTTTTGGCCAGGGCTGGGCTTGAACCCACCACCTCCAGCATATGGGGCCAGCGCCTTGCTCTGTTGAGCCACAGGCGCTGCCCAACCTTCCTCTTCTTCATTAAACATTTTATTTTTGAGAATTATCATCAATCTTGGTCCTTGAATCTGTGATTTATTTATTTTTTATAAATATATAGAATTCTATTGCTAAATTCAACTAGTTATCAATTAGTTAGTCGTTCTCTTATTGATGGAATTTTAGATTATTTTTTTCCTGTTACAAACAAGGCTGTCATAAATATTCGTGTATATATGTGTTTAATTTTTAGAATGACTAACATATGTTAATTCATTTTCTTTTGAACATATTAATGCATTTTGTTTTAAATTTATTTGTTGTATGAAAAAAATTAATAGACTTAATTTTAAATCACTATTACTTAAAGCATTTGTAAGTCTGTGCACACTGAGTTTTTGTTCTCATATTGATAATTTATGTTTCTTTTTGTTATTTATTCAATTTTAAAGCAATTCTCTCTGTTCTCTGCCTTTTGTTGTTCAGCCTATACTGCTTTACTTTTATTTCATAAGAAATTGTCCCTGCACACATACATAATGTTCAGAATTCTATCCTGGTTATGTGTGTGAAACATACTTTTAAGAATATTGTTTGTTGTCAAACAAGAAGCAGAGTCTTCAATTTTCTTTTCTGTACTCTAACAACATTTTGACGTTTCAGTGGTATGGACTCCCACATTTTCAAATATCTTTCAATGTGGTTTGAAATTTTAGACAAATATTTGTACTAAATGTCTTTTGACACACAATGCCTTCTTTTCTAAGATAAATGATTTAACATGTATTTGTCATTATGTTTTTATTTTATTATTTGTATGGATGTATTCTTCTATGGCTGCTATTTACTTTAACACCATTTGTATATATATGCGGTGGGGTGGGGAGATAACGAACTGCTCAAGAGTAGTAGGTTATCATTACCTGGCTTTGCGATATTTAAGAATGACTTTGTTTGCTTTTATCCATGGCTGAGTATTCTCCTGAGTATAAAATTCTTACTGTATAATTCTTTTAGTATTGAAAAAGTATCATTACATTGCTATCTGACATTTAATATGAGTGACTGTAGCTCTATTTTATTTCTTGTCAGAAAAAAGAAATATGAGTCAATACTACTATCATATCTTAATTAATATTGTTTTTTTTTTTCTGAGAGTTTTTAGGTAGAGTCATTTTGTATTAGACAGACTAGTTTTCCTTTATCCAAAAACATATGTAATTTTTAAATTTAATTTCTTGCATTTTTCTTTTTGTTGTTGTTGTTTGGCATAAATGCATATTCAAAGTTTAGTTAAATTGCATTTCACACCCCAAAAAATGAAAATTAAAAAAATCACTAGATGGAAACAACATAAGGCATTATTCTTTCTTTTGGTCTGTAAATTAATTTGCATTACTGGTATTTTTATAATCAGCAATACTTACATAAATTGATTGATGTTTCTTTCATATACATATATATATACATAATTGTCTTTTATTATCGTATTTCTGTTCTTCCTAATCTATTTTATAATTTATTACTTTGAAGCACTAGTAAATGTCAATCTCTTTTTATTTTTAATTAAATGTAGAAGGATAACTGACAGGAAATGTTTAAGTGTACCAATCAACATAAAACACCAAAAAGAAATGCTTCTGACAAAATTAGAGAAAATTAAAATTTATTTCTAGGTTGGAGAATAAGTTCTATGGTACAAGAAATGTAATTGGAATTGTTTGCATAGACGTACACACACAGCCAACAGCAACCACATTACACCCCATTTCTTTTTTCCCCTCAACTTTATAAGGATGAATTTGTAGGATGATAAATTGGTATAGATATTTTTATATTTGAGTGGTCTGCAGCAGGAACCCAATAAAAAGTAAGAAGTTAACTTCAAAATAAAACCTTATTGATATTTTTACTTTATGAATTAGAAAAGTATCATAATTTGCTATAGTAGTAGCAGCTAACTAGGAATAATATTAGGAGAGACATTTCTATGTTTTTGTCAAAGATACCAAGTTAATTATTGAACAACTATAAGGAACAAAGTGTCATATTTTGCAAACCTTTCTGAGTTAGTTGCATTCATATTGCCCTAATTAGACATGCATATATTTTAGAAAGTTCTTGGTTTTTAAATCAATGAATATATTTAAAGGTGTAGTGCTACTCAGTGAATATTATAGCTTTTAATTAAGAGTATCTTGGAATCACAGAAAATTTTATTTGCACAATGAACTATCAAAAAAAGATTAAGTGAGTGAGTTGTGTACTTAACTATAAGAAGGCTTTAGTCTATTTGAGCATATATATATACATACATTATCTTTATTTTTATTTTTATGGATATGCTTATCTATATATATTATATATGTATGTATTTAATTATATATACATGTGTATGGATATTTTAAAAATAAATCAAAGGAAATATAAAGGAGAAATTCACTCAGTAATGGAATGAAATCTTTAAAACTCTGTGTTTTAAAGATAATCCTTACTAGAAAAAATATACTGGTAAAACATCAGTTTATCTTCTAAAATTTCAATTTAATTCATTATGCCTATATGTTAAGATAAAATACACAGTCTCTTTCTCTGTGTATTTTATCAGATTGAGTTAAGATTTATAGGAATCCATAATAAGCATAACCAAAATGGAGGATTTATCAGTATTATTTATTCGTTTAGTAGGTTGAATTGTTAAATTGAACTGTATTAATTACTAGGATAATAATGTATATTATAAAACTATTCATTGTCTTCCTTTTCAGTTTCTAACCAAAAGAACAGATTGTTCTGTACGTATCCAGGGTTGTTCTACTAATTAAAGAATTATGCTGCAGGGCAGAAAGAATGCATATATCATTTGAAAACAAGTGATTAGCAATTCTCAATACCCAACAATAGAAAAGTACTTATTACAAACATACAGTTATTATGCATTTTTCAAGGAGAGAATGATTCCATCTGGGCAAAATCTGTAGCATACTTGCGGCTGTTTACACAAATTTAGTAACCAGAAAAACAAAAAAAGGTAGAGGACGTCCAACCTTATCCTTCAGAAAGCTGGAGTGAATATCTTTTTCAAGGTTATAGTTTATTATGTAATCCATATTATCTATTGTTTCATCATAAACTATGATTTTCAGTTGACATGAGTAGACTTTGAAACATGAGATTTTTAAGTAAAAGTTATGTTTTTCTGATCAAATATTTTCTTCGATTTCAGTGAAGTTAATGTATATAATTTACAGAAAAATAATGGCATGCTGGATATCATTTAACAGCTTTACTGAACAATGAAGAAAAAAAGTCAGCATTTAATTTTTGAATCTATAAGAAAAAATCAGTTTTTTGAAATTCAAATCCTCATATTCAAAAGCGCATGTCTTTTTATTTTTAATCCTTATTTTTTAATATTATATACTTTAAAGATTTTGTTAATTTTCTTACTAGAGTATTACTTCTTTTAGAAGAATTCATATTACAATATATATCCTTTAAATGTAGATACATTGTTTCTTGCATGTACTAGCTTTTCATTTATCAATATGTATATCTAAGTAACATGTAAAATCTATACGAAGTTTGTCATTGTCTCAGCTTATTAAATTATAGACCAAAATAATTTTAAAGACATAAACCAATGACTTTTATTTCCATCTATTGTGTTTATTACTTAACAATTCTCCTGTCTTTTCTTAAATTTCTAATATATGAAACTCTAGAATATTTAACTTACAAATAACAGTGCATATGTATCTTTGGATGTTACATTTCACTTTTTGATAGTCAAAAATAGTTTATCTTTTAATCAAGAAGAATAAAATCTTGACAGATGAAGCAAACATTCTGATAAATTAAGACACAGACATATACATAAAATTTAAGGTGAACATACTAAATAATTGTGGTTAGCACATCTTGGTTGCAAAAAATACAGTTTATATGTGTAATATAATACATTCATCAATTTAAATGAATAAACAGTCGTGTTATGCGAGCTAATAATGGGTTGTATAGTGTACTTAACCACTGGAACGCAGGACCTGGAAGAGATCTCAAAACTAACCTTAGTTTTCACAGGGTGATGTTATCTATCCTTGACTATAAGTATGTGACTCCTGAGTAACAATGATAGGAAAGCAAACTAGGGGGAAGCGGCCGGTTATTATCACTATTTTTAGCTGTGCCTTTGCAGAGATTAAGCCCCTACCACAGTTCTCTCTGTTACCCATTTTTATTTGTAAAGAGTGGTTTCAGTACAAGTGAGAAAGGATGCTGTTTTACACAAGGGTTATGAGTATAGATGATGACAGAAATCGGATTCTGGGTGCTTCCTGGAGAGTGTGCCCTCGAGTATTCATGAAGAATTAGAAATGTGGGTAAAGTAAGGGGATGAATCTCAGATGACAAATCAGTGTTGCCCTCAGCAACGGGATGTGTGTTAGTACCAGTTCCCTGAGCACAGCAACCATTTGGATCAAAGCCAGGTCAGTCATAAAAATGATTTCAGGTTAATTTTTCAACCCTGTACTTAGCCAGACATGTTTTTCTGCTCCTTGTCAAACTCTCACCTCACTTGTGATTTCAATTACATGTCATGGTAAGATGGCCAAATCCTCCCTTACAGTGTACATTTCTACTTTTCTTTGATTATTTTCTTAAATTTGGTGGAAACACTGTTCTTTCTGTGAAAGAATACTGGAGTTGTAGAAGACTTCAAAGTCCTGGGGGAAGGCTGCACTTAGTGGGCAATGGGTGCCAAGGATGTGTATCTCAACCTCCTGTCCTTCAGATGAGCAGGTGTAAGATTAGAGACAGTGTTTTCTCCAGAGGTTTGGGTAAATTACGGACCCAGGGAGGCCATGTCAGCAATCTCTGTAACATATGGTGTGTTTCCTTTCCCCATTTCTGTCTCAGTCTCTTGGTTTCCTAATGATTCCCCCTTGCTTCATGATGACATCTTCCAAATAAAGTCACTCTATTTAAATATTTGCGTTTTGTTCCACCTTTAGAGGAAGCCAAGCTAAATCATATGCTTGTGTAAAGGATAAAATACATCTTAAAAATGAAGTAAGACCTCTGTCCTTTAGGGATAAAAATCAAATTCTAAGCAAATTCCATGGACTAAGAGAGAAAGAAGGAAATCAAATTATTCTCAAAAAAGTGATTAGATGTGGTGGATCTTGAACATTGAATCTATATTTAGCCTGAGTATATAACTAGTGTGGGAAAAAATACTTTCCAATATATGCAGTGTCTCTGGATATGCATTTCTTATAATCTTTCTGAAATACAGATACAACTCAGCATAACTAACAAAAAGTAAAATTGTAAAAATGAGGAACAATAGCATTAGTGTGTTCTGGTAATATTTAGGGTCTGATTGAAATTGGGTCACTACTCCAGCGTAACTGAGTTATCTTGATAGGGGTTCAGGATACATATTTAAATATCTACCTATCAAAAACTGCAAAAATTTAACATATCTACCTGTAGTTAGTGAAGCTCAATCTCTCACCATATGTCTAGTACTTTTAAAACTTGATGTCAAACAGAGTGGAAAAAATAAGTTTTAAGGATCCAGAAGCATTTTTCTTTACTATTTTGTATTTTCTGATAATAAGAAAACCCTGAGCATGTTTTCTCAAAATATCTTTTCAACAAATGGTGTATTTTATCATACACATTTTAAAGACATAATACAATAAAAATTATGAGATATAAACTAGAAATATCAATGATTTTTATCATTAATTTCAACATGCCAATATTCTACCATACATGCCAATATACCATGTGAAGTTGACTTCGGACACTACTAATACTCAATATTAAATTCACTATCTAATTTCCAAAGTATATTGGGTTTCATTTAACTTTGTACTGGAAGAGTTTAAATATATGAAATTATATTTTTTCCTTTGATATTCTTTTTATCTATGTTCAAGCTGCTGCCCTGGAGATTAAGAATCTATGTCTGTGCTTCTTAATTTGTGGGAAAATTTGTGGACTTGTGAAATGCAAGTAGGTATCTTAAGATAATTTCTCTCCTTTTTTACTACTAATTTTAAAGTTTTTCAAGAGAATGGGACTGAAAATGAGGAAAATGCAGAGACGGAGGAAAGGGTGGGGGAGAAGGAGGCTTGGGTTGAGGATGAAGAACAAACAAGAAAGGAAAAGAGAAAAAGAGGAAAAGGAAAGAGAATAATAGAGTTCAAGATTTTTCTCATCACCCTACAAGGAAATTTTCCAGACACATCCAGAGATCTTTAGGACCCCTCTGATTTTTAGCTGGTCTCTGAAATTCTGTCAAGTCCTTGAAATGTCCTTGTAGTATATAGGAGAGTTCTAGAATTCTGGGCTTTGCCCTAAATATTGGAAATCCAAGTGTAAAATATGAGGAGACCTAAGGGGAACTTGGGGGCTGTAATAAAGGGAACAATATGTGTAACTATTTAACTCTATTTAACTCCCAGGTGAACAGAACTTCGGATATTTTGGACCCAGGAAAGCAGGTTCTGTCGTGAGCACTAAAAGAGACTCACGATAGTGCAGATTAAATGGCCCATTCCCCTTTTGGAACAAATGCTTAAAAACAAGATCAAAAATTTGACTTATCAAAACTACGTTGATGAAATAGTTCTTGGCTTGGTGCCTGTGGCTCAATGGGCTAAGGCGCTAGCCACATACACCTGAGCTGGCAGGTTTGAATCCAGCCTAGACCCGCCAAACAACAATGACGGCTGCAACAAAAAATGGCCGGGCGTCGTGGCGGGCGCCTGTAGTCCCAGCTACTTGGGAGGTGGAGGCAGGAGACTCGCTTGAGCCCAGGAATTGGAGGTTGCTGTGAGCTGTGATGCCACAGCACTCTAACTGGAATCATTTTTATTCTTGTTAGACCTGGATTCCACTTT
>CAUYRH010036612.1:0-55322 GCA_963574655.1 Perodicticus potto | reverse complement strand
GGATAGAGTGCTGTGGCATCACAGCTCACAGCAACCTCCAATTCCTGGGCTCAAGCGAGTCTCCTGCCTCTGCCTCCCAAGTAGCTGGGACTACAGGCGCCCGCCACAACGCCCGACCATTTTTTGGTTGCAGCCGTCATTTTTGTTTGGCGGGCTCGGGCTGGATTCGAACCCGCCAGCTCAGGTGTACGTGGCTGGTGCCTTAGCCCGTTGAGCCATAGGCCCCGAGCCTATTTGCGGAAATTTTTTTAACAGCTTTCATGAGATATAAACCATATATAAAATTTACCTTTATTTTTGTTTGTTTTGAGATAGAGTCTTAGTCTGTTGCCCTGTTTCCATCTCCTGAGTTCAGGCAAACCACCTACTTCAGCCTTCCAGAGTACTAGGATTACAGGAGTAAGCCACCGTATTCAGCCAAAATTTACCCTTTTAAAGTGTATAATTCAGTGATCCTTAGTATATTCATAGAATTGTACAACCATCATCACTGTGTAATTTTAGAACATTTCCATTACCCTAAAAAACCCGTTCCAAATAACCTTCAGAATATTAGAAATATATATGTTCCTTCACTTTCATCTTTCAAATCTCATGCAGATTTCTCTTATGATCAACCCTAATTTGGTACTATACAGGGAAAGTAATTCTGGGAAGTACAGTTCTAGAATTTTTTTAAAAAAAACCTTCTTCCTTTTAATTATCATTCACTATTCTTCCCTTCCTCTAACAATCACTAATCTACTTTCTGTCTCTATAAATTTGTTTTTTTCTGAACATTTCACATATATATAGAATCACACAATATGTAGTGTTTTTGTTTTTGTTTTTTGTGTCTGTGTGTGTTTTTTTGAGACAGAGCCTCAAGCTGTCGCCCTGGGTAGAGTGCTTTGGCATTGCAGTTCACAGCAACCTCCAATTCCTGGGCTCAAGCGAGTCTCTTGCCTCAGCCTCCCAAGTAGCTGGGACTACAGGTGCCCACCACAATGCCCGGCTATTTTTTGGTTGCAGCCATCATTGTTGTTTAGCAGGCCTGGGCTGGATTTGAACCTGCCAGCTCAGGTGTATGTGGCTGGCACCTTAGCCACTTGAGCCACAGGCACTGAGCCAATATGTAGTGTTTTATGTATGACTTTTTTTTTTTCTTTTTTTTGAGGTAGAGTTTTATTATATCGCCATCAGTAGAGTGCTGTGACATCACAGCTCACTGCAACCTCAAACTCTTGGGCTTAAGCGATTCTCTTGCCTCAGCCTCCCAAGTAGCTGGGACTACAGGCACCCGCCACAACCCCTGGGTATTTTTGTTGTTGTTGCAGTTGTGTCATTGTTGTTTTAGCTGGCCTGGGCTGGGTTTGAACCCACCAGCCTCAGTGTATGTGGCCAGCACCCTACCCAGTGAGCTATGGGCGCCACCTATGTCTGACTTTTTTCACTTAGCATAATATTTTCAAAGTCCAAATCGTACATACATATGCATTATATCATCTATTCTTTTTATAGCTGAATAATTTTGCATTTTATGGATATACCCCATTTTGTTTATTTGTTCATCAGTAGAAGGACATTTGGATACCCCAAGTATTTTTAAAGCACTGATGTTTATAATTTCAAAGTGATTATTACTTTACTATTTTAAAGACATTGTTTAGAATCTTGGAGTAATCATACTATAATTTTCATCTGTATCATGAAGCCCAACATTTTTGCAGAAGTAGTATAATTATTTTATATATATTTGCTAATAATGCAAAATCTAAATTTGGGATGTTCAATACTTGGGAAACCAGTACTTCTATTTACATTTCCTGAAGATATATGATGGATAAATTACATACTCTTTGTAAACCAGCACTATCCAATAGAACTTGTGGAAAGTGGAAAGATGAAAATGTTTGATGTAGTACAGTAGCTTCATGGCTGCTGAGTACTGGAAATACAGCTAATGCTACTGAGGAACTGAATTTCTAGTTGTTTATTTTTTTTTTTTTTCTGTCTCTAGAAATTCTATGAATTTCTAGATTTGATTTAACTTTAAAAGGTTCCACATAACTAATGGCTATGAAATTGGATAGTGGCAGCTCTAAAGAAAAAGTGTGAGCATAAGTAAACTTCCAGTTGTTAGAGCTTAAGCTCTTGGTAGTATGTACAGTGAAGAGAATTACTCCATGTTAGGATGCCAGTTAGTCATATATTTCAGTTAATTACTAATTTAGATTCTGGCTTAGCTTGTTCTAAGATGCCCAGCATAACATAACAAATGGGGTAAGCACTGTGGCACTTAAGGGGAGAGGAACTAACAAAGTTATGTCATCTGATTGGTACCTAATGGAGATCTAGATGGATCACAGACTTTTCCTTTGTGGCTAAAGAGAAATTTAGGGTGTTTACCACTGCAATGGAAACAGCCAAACAGCCTTTTCTCTCTCAGTTTTCTTTTGGAATTGATTAGTTTTTTCCAGGCTGGGCACCTTTTCTTACTGCTTTGTGTTTTTTTTTTTTTGAGACAGAGTCTCACTGTATTGTCCTGGATAGAGTGCTGTGTAATCACAGCTCACAGCAACCTCCAACTCCTGGGCTTAAGCGATTCTCTTGCCTCAGCCTCCTGAGTAGCTGGGACTACAGGCGCCCGCCACAACACCTGGCTGTTTTTTTGTTGTTGTTGCAGTTCGGCCGGGGCTGGGTCTGAACCTGCCACCCTCAGCATTTGGGGCTGGCACCCTACCCACTGAGCCACAGGCGCCGCCCTCTTAATGCTTTTCATAGCATTTCTTTATCAACTTCAGCTTGCAATAGTTAACTGTCTTTTTTTTCTAGAGGGACAATCTCTACTGGAAGAATATTTAAAATAACTATTTCTGGATGAAAAGGCACCAGCAATCTGACTTGTACTGTATTAATTCAGCCTTAAATGTTTTTGCTTTTCCTGCTTTAAAATTGCTGCCTTTGGCTCAGCGCCTGTGGCTCAACGGGCTAAGGCACCAGCCACGTATACCTGAGCTGGCGGGTTCAAATCCAGCCCGGGCCCGCCAAACAACAAGGATGGCTGCAACAAAAAAAAAAGAAAAAAATGGCCGGGCATTGTGGCGGGCGCCTGTAGTCCCAGCTACTTGGGAGGCGGAGGCAAGAGACTCGCTTGAGCCCAGGAAATGGAGGTTGCTGTGAGCTGTAATGCCACCGCACTTTATCCAGGGTGATAGCTTGAGGCTCTGTCTCAAAAAAAAAAAAAATTGCTGCCTTTTAGGCCTGGCACAGTGGCTGATGCCTGTAATCTTAGAACTTTAGGGGGCCAAGGTGGGAGGACTGCTTGAGGCCAAGAGTTTTAGAGCAGCCTGAATAAGGCTGCTTTTCCCTATTTTTTTCCTACCCAAAATAGGAAAAAGTAGCTGGGCATGGTGATGGGCGCCTGTATTCCAAGCTAGTTGGGAGGCTGAGGTAAGAGAATTACTTGAGCTGGGGGGAGTGAGGTTGTATTGTGCTTTGATGACACCACTGCACTGAAGCCAAGTTGACACAGCAAGACTGTCTCAAAATAAATTAATAAATAAAAATTACTACCTTTTAAAATACAGGATATTGTTTAATCCGAGAGAATTAGCAATATTTTTACTCTTGAGGGCTAACTGTGAGTAGTAAAACAACACTTCTTGGAATTACTAGCAGACTACCATAGTCATAGTTTGGATTCATTTGACCTGACTACTGGGTTTTATTTTTTCCTAGTTCTTCTGCTAATATAATACTTTCTTTATGATTTGGTTTCTTCTCTCCTCTTAATATATTACCTCATTTTGTTTTGTTTTCTTATAAAATTATAAGTAGTAATACAATATTTCTCTTGTTCCTAGAAATATAAACATTGAGGTATTTACATGTATTAAGGATTTCATGTTCCTTTGAATGAAGATATTCCAAATAGGGCAATAGTGGTAAAATATACAGACTCAGTCTTTCTAGGCTTCTGATTCCTCATGTATAAAAGTGGAATAATATTACCTCATTCATAGAGTAGTTGTGAGGATTAGATAAGATGATATTAGGCCCTGTGAGGTGAAGCTAATGTCTGTAATCCTAGCCCTCTGGGAGGCCGAGACAGGTGGATTGCTTGAGCTCAGGAGTTTGAGACCACCCTGAGCAAGACTGAGACCCTGTCTCTACTAAAACTAGAAAAACTAGCCTGGCATCATGGCAGGTTCCTGTAGCCCCAGCTATTCTGGAGGCTGAGGCAAGAGGATTACGTGAGCCTAAGACATTAAGGTTACTTACAAGCTGTGATGATGTCACTAGCACTCTACTAAGGAGGACAGAGTAAGACTCTGTCTCAAAAAAAAAAAAAAAAAAGATGATGATATTAAAGCACTTAGCATAGTTTCTGGCATGTATTAATACTCAGTAAATATTTGTTACCACTATTGACATTGCTATTATTGTTCTGGTTATTTTTATTCTTATACAAAACTTTAATTTTAAAAGTAAAATTTTTCAGATGCCCCCAGTTGTGAAGGTTTTACTCTTTAGAACTTTGTGTATTATTTGCTTTACTGTCACACATCATGTACCTACATTTTGGTCAATAACAAACTTCATATATGATGGTGGTTCTATAATATTATAATGGAGCTGAAAAGTTCCTATCCCCTAGTGACTGACATTGTAGGTGTCATAATGCCATGGCGCATTTTCATTACTGACATGTTTGTGGTGATGCTGGTGTAAACAAACCTAGTGCATTGCTAGTTGGATAAAATTTAGCACATACAACCAATTATTGCATATAATACTTGGTAATAATTATGTTACTGGTTTATGTATTTGCTATACTTGTTTTCATTAATTTAGAGTGTACTCCTACTTATTTTAAAAAAAGACCTCAGGCAGGTCTTGCAGGAAGTGTTCCAAGAATGCATTGTTATCATAGGATGTGACAGCTCCATGTGTGTTATTGCCCCTGAAGACCTTTCAGCGGGACAAGATGTGGAGGTGGAAGATAGTGATAATGATATTACTGATTCTGTGTAGACCTAGATTGATATATGTTTTATGTCTTAGTTTTTAACAAAATGGCTTAAAAAGTTTTTAAAAATTTAACAGAAAGAAGCTAATTTAATAAAGAAAAGATATAAAAATATTTTTGCATAACTGTACAATATGTTTGTGTTTTAAGCTAAGTGTTATTACAAAAGAGTCAAAAAGTTAAAAAAAAAGTTTATGAAGTAGTTATAGTAAACTAAGATTAATTTATTGTTGAAGGAAGAAAATATTTTTATATACTTAATGTAGCCTAAGTGTTCAGTGTTTATGAAGTCTACATTAGTTTATAACCACTTACTCATTGACTTGCTCAGATCAACTTCTAAGCTCCTCAACTCCCTGAGTGGTAAGTTCCCTATATAGGTGTATCATTTTTTATCTTTATGTTGTATTTTTATTGTTACTTTTCTATGTTTAGATACATTTTGATACACAAATATTTACCATTGTGTACTAGTTGCCTAAAATATTCAAGACAGTAACCTGCTGCACAGGTTTGTAGCCTAGGAGCAATAGGCTACACCGTATAGCCTACGTGGGTAGCAGGATGTACCACCTAGGTTTAAGTATATCATGGTGTTCACACATTGAGCAAATTCCCTAACAATGCATTTCTCAGAACATATCCCCACTGTTAAGTGATACATGACTATTTTATTCTTTCTTTTTTTTTTTTTTGAGACAGAGCCTCAAGCTGTCACCTTTGGTAGAGTGCTGTGGCATCACAGCTCACAGCAACCTCCAATTCCTGGGCTCAAGCGAGTGTCCTGCCTCCGAAGTAGCTGGGACTACAGGCGCCTGCCACAACGCCTGGCCATTTTTTTTTGGTTGCAGCCATCATTGTTTGGCGGGCCCGGGCTGGATTCGAACTCGCTAGCTCAGGTGTACGTGGCTGGCGCCTTAGCCCGTTGAGCCACAAGCGCCGAGCCTTTCTTCTTTTATTTTGATAATAAGAACTTCTTTGTATTATCTATTGAAAAATGTTTTATTGTGTCTACAACAGCGGTTCTCAACCTGCGGGTTGTGACACACAGGAACTGTATTAAAGGGCCGCGGCTTTAGGAAGGTTGAAAACTACTGCTCTAGAATCATGTTTTGAGATAACTACTTGTGTTTAGGGGTAAATTTTAAAAAATTTTTACCAGGCCAAGCATCGTGGCTCATGCCTGTAATCTTAGGGCTCTGGGAGGCTGAGGCAGGTAGAGTACCTGAGACCAGCCTGAGCAAGAGCGAGACTTTGTGTATACTACTTTTTAATTCTTATTTATTTATTTCGAGACAGAGTCTCAAGCTGTTGCCCTCAGTAGAGTGCTGTTGCGTCACAGCTCACAGCAACCTTCAACTCTTGGGCTTACGCAATTCTCTTGCTTCAGCCTTCCAAGTAGCTAGGACTGCAGGCACCCACCACAACACCCGGCTATTTTTTTTGCTGCAGTTGTCATTGTTGTTTTAGGTGGTCTGGGCCAGGTTCGAATCCGTGCCTCTGTGTATGTGGCTGGCACCCTACGTCCTGAGCTACAGGCACGCCAACCTTGGGTATACTAAAAATAGAAAAACTAGCTGGGCTATTCAGGAGGCTAAGGCAAGAGGATTTCCTGAGCCTAAAAGACTGAGGCTGCTGTGAGCTATGATTAAAGAGAAAAAAAATTTTTTGAGACAGAGTCTTACTCTGTCACTCTGGATAAAGTGCTGTGGCATTGTCATAGCTCATAACAACCTCAAACTCCTGTGCTCAAGCAATCTCCCTGCTTCCCTCCCAAATAGCTGGGACCATAGGCATCTGTTACAATGCCTAATTTTTCTATTTTTAGCAGAGATGGGGCCTTGTTCCTTCCTGCTCAGATGGTATTGAACTCCTAAACTCAAGGAATCCTCTCACTTCAGCCTCCCAGAGTGCTAGGATTATAGGCATGAGCCACTGCACCCAGAAAAATTTTATTAAGTATCTTTCTTTAACAGATTATACTCAGGATATTAAAATCACAGGATTATTTACTTGATAAAATTTGGGGCAAGATGTGCCTAATTTTATCACATTTTGATTTTGTAGGTAATTTTAACCAATCAGATGACAACAAAGATTGATAACAATCAGGCTTTGCTGGTTCCTGCATTAGGTGGGTAATTAATCAGATAAACATTTTAGTTAATTTCACTTTTTTCTGCCTCTGTCATTTGATTCTTGTTTAGTACTATAACCCCCATGAAAGCAGAGACTGGTTCGGCACCTGTAGTACAGTGGTTACAGCACCAGCCACATACACCAACGGTGGCAGGTTCGAACCCGGCCCAGGCCAGCTAAACAACTGCAATTTAAAAAAAAGCTGGGCATTATGGCGGGCACCTGTAGTTCTAGTTACTCGAGAGGCTGAGGCAAGAGAATTGCTTAAACCCAAGAGTTTGAGGTTGTTGTGAGCTATGACACAATGGCACTCTACTGAGGGCAACATAGTAAGACAAAGAAAAAGAAAGCAGATACTGTATTTTTCTTGTTCATTGAGAAAGCTTAGCACAAGGTCCTTAGATACTACTGTTTCTTTCATTTATTTAACAAATATTTATTGAGTATTTACTATCTGACAACTATTGTGTTAATTCTGGTGATATAAATATTCATAAGATGATTTTTGCCCTCAGAATGCTTACCGTCTTAGGCAGCAGGAGGTATGAATGCATTTATACTGGGTGTCCATAAAGTTCATGTGCAATTTAAAATAGGTTTATATTGTAAATTGCACACGAACTTTGTGGACACCCTGTATATAAATCACACTACATTATGTGGACTTATGAACTCTGTTCCCTTCTTTTTTGAGACTATCTTATTTTTTTGCCCTCGGTAGAGTGCCATGATATCACAGCTCACAGCAACCTCAAACTCTTGGGCTTAAGTGATTCTCTTGCCTCAGCCTCCCAAGTAGCTGAGACTACAGGTACTCACCATAATGCACAGCTATTTTTAGAGACAAGGTCTCGCTCTAGCTCAGGCTGGTCTCGAATCTGTGAGCTCAGGCAATCCACCTGCCTTGGCCTCCCATAGTGCTAGGATTACAGAAATGAGCCCCTATACCCAGCCATGAACTCTGTTCTTAACCTCGGTCATGGTTTTGTTAGATCACAATGTCTCAAGATTTATTTCCATGGCTGGGTGCGGTGACTCAACACCTGTGATCCTAACACTTAGGGAGGCTGAGGCAAGTGGATTACTTGAGCTTAAGAGTTTGAGACCAGCCTTGGCACCTGTAGATTAGTGGCTAGGGCGCCAGCCACATACACTGGAGCTGGCGGGCTCGAGCCTAGCCCAGGCCTGCCAAACAACAATGAGAATTACAAGAAAAAAATAGCTGGGCTTTGTGGCGGGGGCCTATAGTTCCAGCTCCTTGAGAGGCTGAGGCAAGAGAATCACTTAAGCCCAAGAGTCTGAGGTTGTTGTAAGCTGTGACGCTACGGCACTCTACTGAGGGCGACATAGTGAGACTCTGTTTTTTTTTTAAAAAAAAAAAAAAAGAGTTTGAGACCAGAACAAGAGTGAGACCCTGTCTCTACTAAAAATAGCTGGGCATTGTGGTAAGTGCCTATAATCCCAGCTACTTGGGAGACTGAGGCAACAGGATCACTTGAGCCCAAGAGTTTGAGTTTGCTGTGAGCTGTGATATCACAGCACTTACTGAGGGCGACAAAGTGAAACTCTGTCTCAAGGAAAGAAAAAGATTTATTTCCACTAAAATCATTAAAAATGTTCTGTCAGAGTTTTTTTTTCCTTCTTGGGTTCAAAAATTTGTTAATACTCCTGATAATATGGAAGACTGACAAATATATTGACTTCAACTATAAAGTTTTCTAAAAGTAAATAGAGATTAGTGATTTTCACTATTTCCCTAGATAGGTAAAAATCTATAATCTCAGGATGTTACTCATTTCCCAGGTTTTTTTAAACCAGGTATACTCTTGTATGTTAAATTAAGTATAGTAAGATTGTATTTGGTCAGAGACATTCTAAGGAATGTCTATAACCTAGTCAGTGAGGCAATATATATTTATTATGTTCTTTTTTATCAGGAGAAAGTTGGGGACACGCCGCTACAATACGGCTAATCTTTCATTGGGACCAAAAGCAAAGGTCTGTATAGAAAGAAGTTAATAATTCTGAATATTGTGTTAATTACACTTAACACTAGTTTCTTGAGTTAGTCCTGTGGATGAGATCTTTAGTGAACCATGAACTAATGCTTTTGTTGTCTTGTATTACGTCACCTAGAGCAAACATAGAAACATGTTATACTGCACATTTAGTTATATTCTTAGGAATATTTAATTAATGGGATGCATGCACCTGAAATTAGTAGGTGGCCAAAGAATGGTACTTTTTAAAGCTCTTTGAAATTATTTGTTAACCATGTAAAAGGAGGTGGGTACTCTGTGTTTCTGCAAGGGAATAAAAAAATAATAATAAAATCAGGACAAAAGGAAAACTTTTGGGGTTGGCTTTAAGACTGTAATTTATGTGGAAAATAGGACAGTTTTTCTTAGTTATTTAGTATATTTCTTATATGAAATTGCATTTGTTATTTTTTTCTTTGTATTTTCTTATCCTGCTTTTATTACCCAGTTACTTACTTACCTTTCACAAGTATTGCTCTTTACTATAATAAAAGTATGGCAGCATGAAACCTTTGTGTTTGTTTTTAAAGCTGCTGAGCAAGTGAACAAACCAGCTTTTATTTTCTTTAAAATAGGCCATTGAAAGCTGTGAAATCTTTTATTCTACACTTCTAGAAATGTCAGATTCATGCCAGCCTCTCTGTTTTGTGATTAATTGGCATAACCTAGAGAAGTTGGCTTGGAAATCCTCTAATATAGGAGGAAATTGAGACAGCATGATGGCAAAGATGGAATAAAGGGTTACCTAAATATATTTTGGGCTCATTCAGTGATATTGTCTGTTTTTTTTTAATCTGCATTTTTTTGCTCTTCTACAAACTAAAAAGAATCATGCCTGACCAAGTTAGGTTTTACTGACCCTAAGATCACAGCACTGTCAGTTATACTTCTCCATACATCTTTTGCAACTGCTTATGTATTTTGTGTCTCCTTTGAAGATGATATTTCCAAGGAACTCAGGTAGGTTTGTTTGTTTGTTTTTTTCCATTATGCAGGGTGCTGTACAACAAACTACTTCCTAATTTTGTAAATAAGTCACTGTATACTGGATTCACAAAAGGAGTTCTTTTCTCAGCAGCAAACCTTTTTTGTAAAGACTTGGCAACAGCTCTCCAGCTGAGAGTCTTTTGAACATATTGCTTATACTTTTCCAGAATTAGGTTATTCTGTAAAGTGCATTTCACCTTCTTTTCTTCTTTTTAGGGACAGTTCTCACTCTGTCGCCCAAGCTAGAATATAGTGACATGATCATAGCTCACTGTAATCTCAAATTCTTGGGCTCAAATGATTCTGCCCCCCACCTCAGTCTTATGAGTAGCTGAGATGACAGGTGTGTACCACCATGCCCAGCTAAGCTTTAAATTTGCTGTGAAGATGAGTTCTCTCTATGCTGCTCAGTTTTGTCTGAAAATCCTGGCCTCAAGAGGTCTTCCTGCCTTAGCTTTTGAAAGTCCTGGGATTATAGGCATGAGTCACTGTGCCTAAATGGCCGCATTTCACCATTTAAATGTTCTTAGAAATCCCCCCTGAGCTAGTATACAGTAGTAATCTTCTCCAGACTATAATGAAATGCTAATAGAACAAATTTAAGACAAAAGAAAAATAATGGGAGAAAAAAATAATAAGAGCAGAGCAAAATATTTTATCCTTTTATGAATTCATTAGAAGGAAAAGTTGGCCTTCTTTATCTAGAAATTAGTATTGGTTAGATACCTGACAGGTCAGAAAATCATGCTTTTTTTTTGTTTTGTGTGACCGTCTCAGTTTGTCACCCACTGTAGAGTGCATTGGCATCATGGCTGGCAGCAACCTCAAACAAGATTGGGCTGAAGTGATCTTCCTGCCTTAGATGCCTAAGTAGCTGGGTCTACATGCACCTACTACAACACCAACCTATCTTTTAGAGACACGGTCTTGCTCTTGCTCAGGTAATTCACCTGCCTTGGCCTGCCAGAGTGCTAGGATCACAGGTGTGAGCCACTGTGCCTAGCCAGAAAATTATGCTTTTGAAGAATTAACCATTGTATAAATCCAGCTTACAAATCCTTCCCAAAAAATTAGAGAATGATGTAGCACAGTGACATTAAATTTAGATAGATCTTATTTGGGTGCATGCTTGCTTGTGCTAGATATTTTACTAGTCATTTTATATACAATTTTGGAAATAATCCTTTCAATAATTCTTTGAAGAATCTTTACCTGTTATCATTCAAAGTGAGGAAAGGTGGCTCATGCCTATAATCCTAGCACTCTAGGATGCCGAGGTGGGAGGATCAAGGAGTTCAGGAGTGACGACCAGCCTGAGCAAGAGTGAGACCCCATATCTACTAAAAATAGAAAAACTAGCTGAGCATGGTGGCGGGTGCCCTGTTGTCCCAGCTACTAAGGAGGCTGAGGCAAGAGGATCACTTGAGCCCGAGAGTGTGAGGTTGCTGTGAGCTATGATGTTATAACAGCACTCTACCCAGAGCAACAGAATAAGACTGTTTCAAAAAAAAAAAAAGGTGAGGCTCAGCACCTGTGGCTTAAGCAGCTAAGGAGCCAGCCACATACACCTGAGCTGATGGGTTCGAATCCAGCCTGCGCCCACCAAACAGTAATGACGGCTGCAACCAAAAAATGGCCGGGCGTTGTGGCCGGTGCCAGTAGTCCCAACTACTTGTGATATGGAGGCAGGAGAATTGCTGGAGCCCAGGAGTTGAAGGTTGCTGTGACCTGTGATGCCACGGCACTCTACCCAGGACAACAGCTTGAGGCTCTGTCTCAAAAAAAAAAAAAAAAAAAAAGGGGAAAAAGCCAAGGTCCAAAAGGGTTAACCTGCCAAAATAAGCAGTAAATAATAGCTAACGTTTGCCACGGTGCCAGTCACATACACCAAGGGAGCTGGGTTTGAACCCAGCCTAGGCCAGCTAAACAACAATGACAACTGCATGGGCAGCACCAATGGCTCAGTGGGTAGGGCACCAACCCCATTTACCGAGGGTGGTGGGTTTGACAAAAAAAAACTAGCTGGGTGGCGCCTGTGGTTCATCAAGTAAGGGCGCCAGCCCCATATACCAAAGGTAGCGAGTTCAAACCTGGCCTCAGCTGATCGGTAAAAAAAAAACGAAAACAAAAAACAAAAAAAATTAGCCGGGCACTGTGGTGGTTGCCTGTAGTCCCAGCTACTGAGGAGGCTGAGGCAAGAGAATCATCTAAGCCCAGGAGTTGGAGGTTGCTGTGACACCATGGCACTCTACCGAGAGTGATAAAGTAAGACTCTGTCTCTAAAAATAAATAAATAAAACTAAAATAATAGCTAACATTTATAGAATTTTAATTAATTAACTGTCCTTTATTTTGCAAAGCACCATGTCTGTGTATATTATTTTCTAGATAACTCTGTAAAGTACATTCTATTAGCCACATTTTATAGCTGACTCTAATAGAGTTCACTCCTTTTCTTCTGTAATGACTGTTTCTAGAAAGTTGTTATAGTAATGCATTTATTCCCAGCAAATCTGAATGTGCAGCTCGTATTCTTTTTTTCTCCAAACTTTTTTCAGATAATGGATATATGATAAGTAATGTGCTTACTTCATTTTATATATTTATATGCATTTTTTTTTCTTTTTTTTGAGACAGAGGCTCACTTTGTCAACTGTGATAGAGTGTCATGGCATCATAGCTCACAGCAATCTCAAACTCTTGGGCTGAAGGGATCCTATTACCTCAGCCTCCCAAATAGCTAGGACTATAGCCCTGTACCACAACACCCAGCTATTTTTAGAGAGGGAGTCTTGCTCTTGCTCAGGCTGGCCTCAAACTCCTGAGCTCAGGCAATCCACCTGCCTTGGCTTTCCAGAGTACTAGGATTACCAGCGTGAGCCACTGCGCCCAGCCTCATACTTTATTATAATCAGAATAAGTTGACCTCATTTAATAGAATTAAAATTCTCATGCTCTTCACTTGGGAGACTGAAGCAAGAGGATTACTTGAGCCGAGGAGTTTGAGACTAGCCAGGGCAACATAATGAGACCCCATCTGTAAAAAAATAAGAAAAATTAGCTGGGCATAGTGGCACACTCTTGTAGTACCAGCTCCCAGATACTAAGGAGCCTGAGGCAGGGGAATCCCTTGAACCCAGGAGTTCAAGGATACAATGAACTATGATCATGCCACTGCACTCCAATCTGGGTAATAGCCTTGTCCCTAAAAATATAAAATAAAATAAAATTTATTTTATCTTAAAAGGATAGAAGTAGAAATTCCTACCATGAAAAAATAGTTATAAAAATGAACACTTTTGGCTCAGCACTCGTAGCACAGTGGTTATGGTGCCAGCCACGTACACCAGAGGCTGGCGGGTTCAAATTCGGCCCAGGCCAGCTAAAACAACAATGACAACGTCAACAAAAAAATAATCAGGCATTGTGGCATGTGCCTGTAGTCTCAGCTACTGGAAGTCTGAGGCAAGAGAATTGCTTAAGCCTAAGACTTTGAGAGTGCTGTGAGCTGTGACAACACTGTACTCTACCAAGGGCGACATAGTGACTCTGTTTTTTTGCAGTTTTTGGCCGAGGCTGGCTTTGAACCCACCACCTCCGGCATATGGGGCCGGTGCCCTACCCCTTTGAGCCACAGGCGCCACCCCGACATAGTGACTCTTTTTAAAAAAAAAAAAAAACAAGGGTGGTGCCTGTGGCTCAAAGGAGTAGGGCGCCAGCCCCATATGCCAGAGGTGGCGGGTACACCCCCAGCCCCGGCCAAAAACTGCAAAAAATAAAAATAAAAAACCACTTTTGCCAGGCGAGGTGGCTCACGCTTGTAATCCTAGCACTTGGGAGGCTGAGGTGGGTGGATTGCCTGAGCTCATGGGTTTAAGACCAGCCTGAGCCAGAGCGAGACCTTATCTCTAAAAATAGCGATACCCAGGTATTGTAGCGGGCATCTGTGGTCCCAGCTACTCGGGAGGCTGAGGCAAGAGAATCGCTTGAACCCAAGAGTTTGAGGTTGCTGTGAGCTATGACGCTACAGTACTCTGCTGAGGGCGACAAAGTGAGACTGTCTCAAAAACAACAACAAAAAAAAAACACTTTTCATTTGGGTAGAAAACCCTTAAATAACCAAATTTAAGTTGGGAATGGAACTTAGTTATACTGTCTCACCCCAGCCCCCACCCTTCACCAGTAACACCTGATTTTTACCCTTTGACTAATGGTAAAATAATATTCCAACAGTTATTACAAGAAATATTTTTGTCTGTGTCCTTATATTATGTGGGTTTTCCTCCAATTTGCATATTCATGATAATATGAAGCCAAGACTGTTCAGAATTACACTACTCTTTGCCAAGAAGATCTGGTGGTAGAGTGGAGTAATATATCAACACCCCCACACAGTATTTCATATGTGTGCTCAGTTTTAGAGCACAAATTGTGCTTCTATCTTGTTTCTTCCTGACCCAAGCTATGTAGTTCAGCCATATGTTAAGCTTCATCTCAGCTGGGGCCATGAGTCAAGTGATTTTTTTGGTTTAGTTTCTTGTTTAAAAAGATCTCTTGAGATGCAGACATGACATATAAAAATGTGTTTTTACCTAGAAATTGAAGAACATTTTTAAGTCTGAATAATTAGTGCCTCTTTGATAAACATGCAAATAAACATGCAAATTCTTCTTAAAGCTTAATACTTTTAAATAATTTCCTCAAAAAAAGTGCAGGCTCGGCTCGGCGCCTGTGGCTCAACGGGCTAAGGCGCCAGCCGCGTACACCTGAGCTGGCGGGTTCGAATCCAGCCTGGGCCCACCAAACAACAATGACGGCTGAAACCAAAAAATGGCCGGGCATTGTGGTGGGCGCCTGTAGTCCCAGCTACTTGGGAGGCAGAGGCAAGAGACTCGCTTGAGCCCAGGAATTGGAGGTTGCTGTGAGCTGTGATGCCACGGCACTCTACCCAGGGTGACAGCTTGAGACTCTGTCTCAAAAAAAAAAAAAAAGTGCAGGCTCATGTCTGTAATCCTAGCACTCTGGGAGGCTAAGGTGGGTAAGCCTGAGCAAGAACAAGACCCCGTGTCTACTAAAAATAGAAAACCGAGGCAGGAAAATCATTTGAGCTCATGAATTTAAAGTTACTTTGAGCTATAATAACACCATCTGTGGCACACTACCCAGGGTTACAGAGTGAGACTGTCTCCAAAAAAAAAAAAAAAGAAAGAAAGAAAAAAGAAAAAAAATTAAACGCACTGGGTACCTTTTTCAAAATATGTTTTGGAAATACATATTAACAGCTTTAATATGAGGTGATTTAGATACTAACATTTTAAAGTTAGCAAATTTTATTTTATTGAATCAGTGATTTTCTAATAAGGTGAGTTAAAATGCACTTTTCCTCTCTTTTTCTGTTGTAGTTTTCATTTAAAGATAGAATATCAATCCCAAAGCATTAGAAAAATTTATAATCCCACTTAACACAGCTATTCTGATTACACATTACTTGGCACCTATTTTATTTATGCATAAAGTTGGCATTTTGAATTCTGCCCTTTCTATCCTCAAAGTACATATCTAGAACAATAAGGATAATAATAATGGACCATGGTTTGTTTTTTTTTTTTTTGAGACAGACCCTTAAGCTGTCACCCTGGATACCCTGGATAGAGTACCTTGGCATCACAGCTCACAGCAACCTCCAATTCCTGGGCTTAAATGAATCTCTTGCCTCAGCCTCCCAAGTAGCTGGGACTATAGGCGCCCGCCACAACGCCTAGCCATTTTTTGGTTGCAGCCATCATTGTTGTTTGGCAGGCCCGGACTGGATTCGAACCCACCAGCTCAGGTATACGTGGCTGGTGCCTTAGCCCATTGAGCCACAGGCACCGAGCCTGGACCATGGTTTTTGATGGCTTTTCTTTTGAATTATGCTTGAGGAGAGAGGTAATTTCAAAATTGAGAGAATAACAAATCAGGCCAGGAATGGCTAGTGGCTCACGTGAACCTGCAATCCTAGCACTCTGGGAGGCCGAAGCAGATGGATTGCTTGGCTCAGGAGTTGGAGAACAGCCTAAGCAAAAGCAGGACCCCATCATACTAAAAATAGAAAAATTAGCCAGGTATAGTGAAGCATGCCTGTGGTCCCAGCTATTCCGGAGGCTCAAGCAAGAGGATGGCTTAAGCCCAAAAGTTTGACATTGCTGTGAGCTATGATGCCATGGCACTCTACCTAGGGGAATAGAGTGAGACTCTGTCTCAAAAATAAAGCATGTGGTGGGTACCTGTAGTCTCAGCTACTCAGGAGGCTGAGGTAAGAGGAGATCTGGAGCCCAAAAATTTAAGGTTGGTGTGACCTATAACACCACAGCACTCAACCCCAGGGTGACTGAGTGAGACTCTGTCTCAAAAAAAAAAAATAAAGGGAGGGTGGTGTCTGTGGCTCAGTGAGTAGGGCACCAGCCCCATATACGGAGGGTGGCGGGTTTAAACCATCCTCCCGTGGCCAAACTGCAACAAAAAAATAGCCGGGCGTTTTGGCAGGTGCCTGTAGTCCCAGCTACTTGGGAGGCTGAGGCAAGAGAATCGCCTAAGCCCAGGAGTTGGAGGTTGCTGTGAGCTGTATGATGCCACGCCACTCTACTGAGGTGATAGAGCGAAACTCTGTCTCTACAAAAAAAAAAAGAGAGAGAGAGAAAGTAACAAATTATAACCAAAATCTATTTATTTTTATTTTTATTATTAAATCATAGCTGTGTTCATTAGTGCAATCAAGGGGTACAATGTGCTGGTTTCATATACAATCTGAACTATTTTCATCAAACTGATTAATATAGCCTTCATGACATTCTTAGTTATTGTATGAAGATATTTGTATTCTGCATTTAGTAAGGTTCGCCTGTACCCTTCTAAGATGCACCATAAGTGTGTCCCCACCAATTACCCTCTCTCCAAAATGTATTTTTGAATTATCTTAAAAAATAAATGAACATTATATTGTATGTAAATGAATGATCCTTGTAACCCTGAGAGTGTATGATATTTTTCCTCTAAGTTAGAATCTATATTTCGTACAGTTGTATCAGTTTTTAAAAATCGTAGTAAAATATGTGTAACATAAAATTTACTGCTTTAACCACTTTTTAGTGTATAGTTCATTGACTTTAATTTAAGTACATTCAAATTGAGCAGCCATCACCACCATCCATTTTCAGAACCTTTTCATCTTCCTGTGCTGAAACTCTGTCCTATTAATGCTAACTCTTGGTTCTCCTTTCTCCTCAGCTCCTGGCAACCATCATTCTATTTTTGTCGTTATGAATTTGACTGCCTCATATAATTGGAATCATACAGTATTTGTCCTGTAGTGACTGGCTTATTCACTTAACATAATGTCTTCAAGGTTCATCTATATCATAGCAAGTGTCAAAATGTTCTTCCTTTTTAAGTCTGAATAATATTATTGTATGTATATACCACAGTTCATTTATTCATCTGTCCGTGAATACTTGGGTTGATTCTGCCTTTTAGTAATTGTGAATACATTACAGTATCAGTTTTAAAGTAATTTTAAAAAGTACTCTAAAGGTTTTTGTTTATATTTATTGCTGTTACAGTATTTGAATACAGTTAAGAGTTTAGAATTTTATTTCTCAACTACTCTTTAACATTCAGTTTTATATTATTTACTTGGTATAATACATAATAAAATTTCACCTACACAGACCTTGTTCTGTCATAACAGTGATATTTTTGGGACATAATTATTTTAAAACAATGTGTCTTCCTAGCTTATTTGTCTTGGTATAAAATGAGCATGTGTTCCTCATTTATATTCTAAGAAATTATCTTACTTTGTCTATGATAAAACAATAAAAATAAACAGGATTATTTCAGAAAGTTTGGGAAATGTAGGTAAGATTTGCCTTGTGACAGCAGTTGTTAACTTTTTGATTATAGTCTTCTAGTAATTTTTTACACATGTATATTCATAAATGTGGGATCATACAGTATAATTATTATTTAATATGTTAATCCTTTTCTAATATTTTCTTACACTTTTTTTAGCATAGTTATATAAAATAATTTATTTGAATCAGTCATTGGATTTTTAAAAATTTTTCACTTCTACAAACTGCTGTAAATATTCTCATATGTAATAATTATCACATGCATACATATAGGTACTATTTGAGGGGAGTATTTTTTATATTTCTTTCCTTTATGTGTCCTTAGAAAACAAAATAAATTGGCTCGGCGCCTGTGGCTCAACGGGCTGAGGCGCCAGCCACATACACCTGAGCTGGTGGGTTTGAATCCAGCTTGGGCCCACCAAACAACAATGACGGCTGCAACCAAAAAATGGCCGGCGTTGTGGCGGGTGCCTGTAGTCCCAGCTACTTGGGAGGCGGAGGCAAGAGACTTGCTTGAGCCCAGGAATTGGAGGTTGCTATGAGCTGTGATGCCACAGCACTCTATCCAGGGTGACAGCTTGAGGCTCTGTCTCAAAAAAAAAAAAAAAAGAAAAGAAAAGAAAACAAAGCAAAATAAATTTATAGTAAAAAATCTATAAATTAAGAGTTTGGTCACCTAAACTAAGGTCATGTGTTTCTGTGTATGCTTTTTCTCTAAGCAGGTTGGCAACATTATACAAATCACCAAGCCAGAAGGAATCCACAGTACTGTTTCAAATCACAGTCAGTATTATTTGATTAGAGTGGGATTTTGGTGTTGGTGGGCAGTAATTATCTGAAGAGATCATTTCCAAATTGCTTCTGTTAATTTCTGTAGGCAGCAAGCATATTTGAGGACAGCTTTTGATGCTTAGAACATTGTCCCCAAAATAGTAGTTAGTGTATACAGAATACTGTAGTCACAATTGGACTGAAATTTATTCTTAAGAGCAGAGGAAATACTTATTTTGGGGTAGTGTGTTCCATGCCATATGTAATGTCAGGATATTAAAGATTTTTAAAGTGAAAGTTGTTGAAGATTTCCAGAAAAGAAAAAATACTAACATTACTCATTTTAGCCATAGATTTTATAGATCTATCGTAGCCACCAAATATAGTCCACTTTAAAATGTTAATTTTCCTGTGAATTTACATCATAGAACACACATTTTTGGCTGAAGTATGCATATTTATCAATATGTTGAGCCAAGTATATTCTTGGCATCCCTTTTTCGTAAGTACAAAACTAGAAATGGAAAGGAATTCTGAAACCGAATTATGTACTTAGTCTTTGCACTGCCCAGGTGCATTTGAAATATCCTACTGGGAAATTTTTATTTTAGGGTAATTATGAAAATGATTTATAGGCCAGACATGGTGGCTCATGCCTAATCCCAACTTTCTGGGAGGCCAAGGCAGGCAGATTGCCTGAGCTTACAAGTTCAAGACCAGCCTGAGCTAGAACAAAACCTCTTTCTCTAAAAATAGGCAATCACTGGCAGGCACCTGTAGTCCTAGCTACTTGGGAGGCTGAGGCAAGACAATCACTTGAGCCCAAGAGTCTGAGGTTGCTATGAGCTGTGACACCATGGCACTCTACCTAGGGGTGACAAAGTGAAATTGTCTCAAAAAAAAAAAAAACAGAAAGAAAAGAATTTTTAAAGTACCTAAGAATTAGTATGCATTATCTCCTTTCACCTCTTCCAGTAGAACCACCATAAAGCTTGTTGGGTCCTTTAGAGAACATTTTTATAATGCAATATTATTTTTCTGTGTGTGTATGGGTATGTATAAATAAATATGTAAAAAATACTCTAATACAGCCCAGGCTTGGACACCTATCCACTAATCATTCATAGTGGTTAATAAATTCTTTCTCAAGAACAAAGTAGCTTTCTTACCAGTTGCTTAAAAATATTTGAAAGACTAATCTTTGTTAAATGTTCTGAAAGTAAATTTGTGTGTGCATGAATGTATATGTATTTTATTTATTTGTTTATTTCTAATCTTGCAGCCTCAGGGATTTAGAGATGCTGTTGTTGCTGCTGCATGTTCATTTCAAACAGAAGGTTCGTTGAATTCCCGGAAACGGTCTCGAGAAGCAGAGGAAGTACAATAACCCAAAAACTAATCTCAATGTATACAAATGTATGATGCTATGAAATCAATGTGTACAAGTAACAAACTCATTACTTTAAAATATAAACACACACTATGTCATGAATGAATCAGGATATATGAAATGAGTGGGAAAAGTACTTAAGCAAAATGATTCGCTGAAAAAATTTTTCTAAAGCAATGTTCTACAATTATATTTTGCCCTGTCCAGTTAATATTCAATAGATATAACATAGGTATTATATTTCATAAATGTGGAAAGTGAATGTCATATGGCCAGTCTGAATTTATCATTCAGATTGTTTTTTCCCCTTTCTTTGCCGA
Organism: Perodicticus potto; assembly: GCA_963574655.1. Classification (NCBI taxonomy): domain Eukaryota; kingdom Metazoa; phylum Chordata; class Mammalia; order Primates; family Lorisidae; genus Perodicticus; species Perodicticus potto. The sequence continues at coordinate 34,770 of CAUYRH010036612.1, read as the reverse complement.
TTGCCTAGAAAACCCAAAGAAGTAAAGATTTTTTTTATATTCTTACTGTGTTCTCTTGAAATATAACTCTGGCTTGGCACCTGTACTCAGTGGTTAGGGCGCCAGCCATATACACCGGGGCTGGCAGGTTCGACCTCGGCCCGGGCCTGCTAAACAACAATGATAACTATAACAAAAAATTGCCGGGCATTTTGGTGGGCACCTGTGGTCCCAGCTGCTTGGGAGGCTGATGCAAGAGAATCGCTTAAGCCCAGCAGTTTGAGGTTGCTGTGAGCTGTGATGCCATAGCACTCTACTCTGATAATTCTGAAAAATGACCTGTTTTTATTATTTTAAAGAGAAGCCAGCATGAATTCACATATCATTATGTTCATTTTTATGAGTAGTATATACATTTTAGATGACCAAACTGTTTGTAGGGACTTCAACCATAAAATCTAAGCTATTTGTTTAGTTTTTAATGTTGTTTTATAATGTTATGGGGAGGACTTAGGACTTAGGAAATTGTTTGGAACATGTATCTTCTAGGAGAGTCAGGTTGGTGAGCTTACAATTGTTTATTTTTATATTTTGAGACAAGATATGATCCATTCTGTAATTCTAGCTATATTAACATTTTCTTTTGAATATTTCCAGCCTAGCTTGAGTAAATTAAAAATTTGAGCCAGGCACAGTGGCTCACACCTATAATTCTAGTTCTTTGGAAGGCCGAGGTGGGAGGATCACTTGAATCTAGGAGTTTAAGACTATAGTAAGCTGCGGTCATGCCACTGCACTCTCATTCTGAGCAACACCAAGTGAAACCTTGTCTCAAAACTTTTTAAAAATTAGATTTTTGAGTGGTTTCAAAGTCATCTAAAAATGTTTTGGCACCAAGTTCTTAGCACTTTTTAATTCATTGACAAAATTTACTTTGGTTCTCTATGGGAAAAAAGTGATTTAAATAATTGAGTATTATAAATTATACAACTATATTTCCCAGACTTGAAGTGATAAGGTGGTATTTTCTGTCCCAAACTAAACCCTAAATTTATAAAATTTCTTCAGTGTAACTATTCTGTAATTGATTATACTTAGAATAGCCGTAGTTTACCAGAAATTCTTTTTTGTTTGTTTTTGGCTGGGGCTGGGTTTGAACCTGCCACCTCCAGCAGATAGGGCCGGCGCCCTACTCCTTTGAGCCACAGGCACCACCGTTTTTTTGTTTTTTTTTTTGAGACATAGTCTCACTTTGTCACCCTTGGTAGAATAGTGGCATCACAACTCACAGCAACCTCAAACTCTTGGGCTCAAGTGATTCTCTTGCTTCAGCCTCTGTGTAGCTGGGTCTACAGGCACCCACCACAACAACCCAGCTATTTTTAGAGACAAGGTCTGACTCTGGCTCAGGCTGGTCTCAAACTCCTGAGCCTAGGCAGTCCACCAGCCTTGGCCTCCTAGAGTGCTATGATTACAGGCATGAACCACCGCACCTGACCTAGAAATTATACTAGGCACTCCTAATAATTATACTAGGACAGAGGGTGTCAACCAGAGCTGTCCCAAGCAAATCAAGCATATGGTCATCCTGATTATAAAAAACTAAATCTAGGCTCAGTGCCTGTGGCTCAACAGGGTAAGGCGCCAGCCATGTACACCTGAGCTGGCAGGTTCGAATCCAGCCCAGGCCCGCCAAACAACAATGACGGCTGCAACCAAAAAACAGCCAGGCATTGTGGAGGTTGCCTGTAGTCCCAGCTACTTGGGAGGCAGAGGCAGGAGACTCGCTTGAGCCCAGGAATTGGATGTTGCTGTGAGCTATAATGCCATGGCACTCTATCCAGGGTGACAGCTTGAGGTTCTGTCTCAAAAGAAAAAAAATAAAAATAAAAAACTAAATCTAAATAACTTCTTTAATTTAGAATGACCCATTGTAACTCTGTTTTGAGGGCTTTAATGCATATAATTTTATTATAATTGATGTAGTAATTAAAAAACTACCATTTTATATACCATAAAATCAAGAGTGTGAGGGCATTGTAAGTGATAAATATCAGTTAGCAGACATCGTGTAATGTAAGATCTCTTTATAAAGTATTATAGCACTGTACCTTGTTTTTTTTTTTTTTTTTGCAGTTTTTGGCCTGGGCTGGGTTTGAACCTGCCACCTCCAGCATATGGGGCCAGCACCCTACCGCTTCGAGCCACAGGCGCCGCCCAGCACTGTACTTTAAAAGAACTATATGACCCTGAATATAGACAAAGTCATGTGCTTTGTTTATATTGCTTTTTAAATAACATTTATCTGTCAGAGCCTTTCAAAGTTGTTGCTATTGCTGAAAAGATAATTCTTTTTCTAGACATAAAAATAACATACATTTACTATATATCTTAGTCTACCATAATAAAATACCATGGACTAGGTGGCTTAAAGTATAGAAATGTATTCTCTCAGTTCTGGATCCTAGAAGCCCCATATCAGAGTGCATGGTAGAAATCTGGTGAGGACTTTCTTCCTAGCTTTCTCAATACAGGAGTATGAAGGTCATCAATCCAACTGGATTGGGATACTACCCCTATGACCTCATTAACTGACTCTTAAAAGCCCTGTCTCCAAATATAATCACATTTGGGGTTAAGGCTTCAACATATGAATTTGGAGGGACACAGTTCAACACATAGAACACTTAAAAGTACATAAATTTTAAAAAACCATTCCATAATCTGCTTTTTAATAACCCTAATATATCTTCATGTGTTCTAACAGTTTTTGTTTGTTTGTTTGTTTTTGTTTTTTATTGAGACAGAGTCTCACTTTGTCACCTTCGGTAGAGTATCGTGGCATTACAGCTCACAGCAACCTCAAACTCTTGGGCTTAAATGAGTCTCTTGCCTCTGCCTCCCTAATAGCTGGGACTACAGGCACCTACCACAATGTCTGGCCATTTTTTTTGTTTTTTTAGCAGGCCTTGGGCCAGGTTCGAGCCCACTAGCCCTGGAGCATGTGGCTGGTTCCCTAACCACTAAGCTATGGGCACCCCCTCCAACAGTTTTTAATGGTTGTACATAATTGTAAAATTTCTGAGATTTAGTTCTTTTAAGTATTATTAAACAATGCTTTTAATAAACATATAAGTTCCATTTTAAAGACATTGAATTTGTTTTGTATTAGTGTTTTATTGTTGCTATAATAAATTACCACAGGTGGGGTGTGGTGGCTCACACACATGTAATCCTAACATTGTGTGGGAGGGGGATCACTAGAGGCCAGGGAGTTTGAAGACCAACCTGGGCAACACAGCGAGACCCTGTCTAAAAAAAAAACAAAACCAAAAAATAACCACAGATTTAGCAGCATAAAAGAACACAAATTTGTTATCTTACAGTTTTAAAGTCTACAATCAGTTCATTAGTCTAAAATCGAAGTGTTAGCATGCCTGCATTCTTTAGAGGGTCTAAGAGAAAAATCCAATTTTTTCCCTTCCTAGCTTCTCCAGGCTTGCTGAATTCCTTGGCTCATAGCCCTACCTTCAAAGTCATCAGTATAGAATTTGCCTCACTTAACTCTGCTTCTACTTTCACATGACCTTTTCCTCACTCTGACTGCATGGACCTCCCTATTACTAAGACACATGCAATTACATTTAGAGCCTGCCTAAGGTACTACAGGATATTCTTCCCATCTCAAGATCCTTAATTTCATCTTGTCTACAAAGTCTCTTTGGAATGTATTCTGCAGATTACACTGTAAACATTTTTGAGTCATTGTTTCGTCCCCCAAATCATGATAACATAATTCAAGAAATAATGATCCTTTGGTGATTCATTTGCATACTAAAGTTTGAAAAGCACTGGAATAGACCTTTTACGATTTTAAACCACATCCATAGTCATTCCCATGTATGAAACTGGTGAAAGGGTATTTCGTTGTCTTTTACAATTTGCCTATTTTAGATATTTCACGTAAGTGGAATTATACAATATTTTTTCCTTGAGGCAGGGTTGCACTAGGTTGCCCAGTGTGGCCTCTAACTCCTGATTTAAGTAGTTCTCCCATCTCAACCTCTTGAATAGCAGGGACTAATTTAAAAATAATGAAATATTTCTGGAATTTTCTATTTAATATTTTTGAACTGCAATTGACCTCAGTTAACAAAATCCATGAAAAGTGAAAACCACACTGTACATTCTGTTTAGCCATTCATCTGTTGATAAAACAATTGGCTTATTTCTTTTGTTCTTTTCTTTCTCTTTTCTTTTTTTTTTTGAGACAGTCTCACTTTGTTGCTCCAGGCTAGAATGCAGGGGCATCTGAGTCACTAGGACCACAGGTGCCCACCATGATGCCTGGCTAATTTTCTATTTATTTATTTTTATTATTATTATTTTATAGAGACAAGGTCTTACTTTATCGCCTTTGGTAGAGTGCTGTGGCATCACAGCTCACAGCAACCTCTAGTTCCTGGGCTTAGGCGATTCTCTTGCCTCAGCCTCCCAAGTAGCTGAGACTATAGGTGCCTGGCTATTTTTTTGTTGCAGTTCGGCTAGGGCTGGGTTTGAACCCGCCATCCTCGGTATATGGGACCAGCGCCCTACTCACTGAGTTGCCAGGGTCTCACCCTTGCTCAAGCTGGTCTTGACCTGGGCTCAAGTGATCCATTCACATCTGCCTCTCAGAGTGCTAGGATTACAGGCCTGACCAGTGGGGTCATTTCCTTTCTTTTTTTTTTTTTTTTTGAGACAGAGCCTCAAGCTGTCACCCTGGATAGAGTGCTATGGCATCACAGCTCACAGCAATCTCCAATTCCTGGGCTGAAGCGAGTCTCTTGCCTCCACCTCCCAAGTATCTGGGACTATAGGCGCCCACCCCAACGCCCGGCCATTTTTTGGTTGCAGCCGTCGTTGTTTGGTGGGCCCGGGCTGGATTTGAACCCGCCAGCTCAGGTGTACATGGCTGGCGCCTTAGCCCATTGAGCCACAGGCTCCGAGCCAGTGGGGTCATTTCTAATAGTGTTTTTTTTTTTTTAGTTTCTGGCCGGGGCTGGGTTTGAACCCGCCACCTCCGGCATATGGGACTGGCACCCTACTCCTTTGAGCCACAGGTGCTGCCCTCTAATAGTGTTTTAATTGTTTATAAATTTATGTAAGTGACAATTTTGTTTCCTGGACCTTTTAGGGACTTTTATTAAGTTTGGGGCATTTGTCTTTGGTATATTTTCAACCTGTTCTGCCAGCTTAAAATTTTAACTTTAGTAGGTTTATTTTCATTTCATGGATTAGCTATTCTTATTTTCTCTCTCATTACTGTATTTTCTTTTTTTTTTTTAATTTCAGACAGTCACTCTATCACTCTGGGTAGAATGCCGAAGCATCATTATAGCTCATAGCCACCTCAATCTCTTGGGCTCAAGTGATCCTCTTGCCTCAGCCTACCAAGTAGTTGGGGCTACAGGCACCCACCACAAATGGCTAGTTTTTCTATTTTTAGTAGAAGCAGGGTCTCGCTCTTGTTCAGGCTGGTCTCCAACTCCAGTGTTCAGTCTACCCACCTCAGCCTCCCAGAGTGCTAGGATCAGTGGTTCTCGACCTTCGTAATACTACGACCCTTTAATACAGTTCCCACAGGTAGCAACCCACAAATTGAGAACCGCTGGATTATAGGTGTGAGCCACCGTGCCCAGCCATTACTGTATTTTTTTTTTTTTTTTGAGACAGAGCCTCAAGCTGTCACCCTGGAGAGAGTGCCATAGCATCACAGCTCACAGCAACCTCCAATTCCTGGCTCAAGCGAGTCTCCTGCCTCCACCTCCCAAATAGCTGAGACTACAGGCGCCTGCCACAACGCCCAGCCATTTTTTGGTTGCAGCCATCATTGTTGTTTGGCGGGCCCGGGCTGGATTCGAACCCGCCAGCTCAGGTGTACGTGGCTGGCGCCTTAGCCCGTTGAGCCACAGGTGCCGAGCCATTGCTGTATTTTTTTCTTGTTAATAACGTTCTTGGCTCAGTTCCTATAGCTCAAGCAGCTGAGGCACCAGCCACATACACCAGAGCTGGCAGTTCAAATCCAGCCTGGGCCTGCCAAATAAAGACAATTACAACCAAAAAAAAAAAAAAATAGCCAGGCGTTGTGGCAGGTGCCTGTAGTCCCAGCTACTTGGGAGGCTGAGGCCAGAGAATTGCGTAAGCCAAGGAATTGGAGGTTGCTGTGAGCTGTGATACCACAGCACTGTACCCAAGGCGACAGCTTGAGACTCTGTCTCAAAAAAAAAACAGTAATAATAACATTATTACTAAAAATGTTTGCAATTACTGATAAAATTACAGTGTAATGTAGTAGAAAAAACAGGACTGTCCTGGAAAGGTGGCTCACTTCTGTAATCCCAGCTACTCAGAGGCTGGGGCAGGGGAGGATTGCTTGAGGCCCAAAGTTCAATATAGTGTGGATAACATAGTGAGACCCCATCTCAAAGTAAAAAAAAAAAAGTCCTAAATTAGAAAAGAAGACAAGACTAGAGAAGGGGTGTCCAACCCACAGCCCGTGGACCATATGTGGCCCAGGATGGCTATGAATTCAGCCCAACACAAAATCGTAATCTTACTTAAAACATGCGATTTTTTTGTGATTTCTTTGGTGAAACTTGACTGGACAGTTCTCAAGTGTGAACATTATGTCACAGTGTCACATAAAATAAACAGATACATATGCTCTTCGTATTTGTAGGCCTGCGTGGCTTCCAATGCTATTTTCCAACCATATTTGAATTGACAACATTAGACATTGCATGTGCTTATGGTGACTTGGCAAGGCAACAATTATCAATAATATTTCAACCTACCATTAGGTTATTTAGAAGTCAGGTAAGCATTCTTGTGTGTGTGTGTATATATATATATATATATATATATATATTTTTTTTTTTTTTTTTGCAGAGACAGAGTTTCACTTTATTACCCTCAGTAGAGTGCCGTGGTGTCACACAGCTCACAGCAACATCCAGCTCCTGGGCTTAGGCGATTCTCTTGCCTCAGCCTCCCAAGTAGCTGGGACTACAGGCGCCCGCCACAACACCTGGCTATTTTTCTGTTTTGCAGTTCGGCCAAAGCCAGGTTTGAACCCGCCACCTCTGGCATATGGGGATGGCACCCTACTCGATGAGCCACAGGCGCCGCCCAGCATTCTTATATTAAGAATACTTCTGGGCAGTGCCTGTGGCTCAGTGGGTAGGGCGCCAGCCCCATATGCCAAAAGTGGTGAGTTTGAACCCAGCCCTGGCCAAATGGCAACAAAAAAATAGCCAGGCATTGTGGTGGGCACCTGTAGTCCCAGCTACTCGGGAGGCTGAGGCAAGAGAATTGCCTAAGCCCAGAAGTTGGAGATTGCTGTGAACTATGATGCCACAGCACCCTACTAAGGGCGATAAAGTGAGACTCTGTCTCTAAAAAAAAAAAGAAGAAGAAAAAGAAAAGAATACTTCCACACCTTGGCAGTACCTCACATTGCCTGCAGTTCTTTACAAATGGTATTCTTTATAATTGGCCCTCCACCTTGCCCTGCATTGGCAGCCAGATATGAAAGGGCCCAAACCTTGCTTTCTATTTTCTTGTCAATTAATTTTCACAATAAAAGTAAATATAGCCTCTAGGGGCAGCACCTGTGGCTCAAAGGAGTAGGGCGCCGGCCCCATATGCCGGAGGTGGCGGGTTCAAACACAGTCCGGGCCAAAAACTGAAAGAAAAAAAAACAAAGTTGCCAAGGGAGGGCGGCGCCTGTGGCTCAAAGGAGTAGGGCGCCGGCACCATGTGCCAGAGGTGGCAGGTTCAAACCCAGCCCTAGCCAAAAACCACAAAAAAAAGTAAATATAGCCTCTTTTCTATTATTTTTCTAATCCCTGTGTGGCTTCTACAGTGTCAAAGAAAACAGAGGCTTGGCTCCTGTAGCTCAGCAGGCTAAGGTGCCAACCATATACACCGAAGGTGGCGGGTTCAAGCCTAGACCAGGCCTGCCAGACAATGACAACTACAACCAAAAAATAGCTGGGCATTATGGCAGACGCCTATAGTCCCAGCTACTTGGGAGGCTGAAGCAAGAGAATCACTTAAGCCCAAGAGTTGGAGGTTGCTGTGAGCTGTGACATTACAGCACTCTACCGAGGGCAACATAGTGAGACTCTGTCTCAACAACAACAACAAAAGAAAACAGAATGCCAAAGAAGAAAAATTATGAAGGAAGATTCTTCAGTGAAAAGTGGACAGGGGACTACTTTTTTGTCAAGGCAAATAGGCACCCTTCTTACTTTGCACAGAATTTGTGCAAGTTTTCGAAGACTATAATTCGAAAAAGCATTACGTGCAAAAACATGCTGCCAAATTTGATGCATATAAAGGACTGTGTCATAAAGACAATAGAGCGGGAATGAAAAAGTCTGTCTTCTCAACAAAATTGTTTTTAAAAAGTTATAACTCAGGCTTGGTGCCTGTGGCTCAACGGGCTAAGGTGCCAGCCACATACACCTGAGCTGGCGGGTTCGAATCCAGCCCAGGCCCGCCAAACAATGACAGCTGCAACCAAAAAATGGCCAGGCATTGTGGCGGGCGCCTGTAGTCCCAGCTACTTGGGAGGCGGAGGCAAGAGACTTGCTTGAGCCTGGGAGTTGGAGGTTGCTGTGAGCTGTGTTGCCACAGCACTCTACTCAGGGTGACAGCTTGAAGCTCTGTCTCAAACAAAAAATAAAAAAAAGTCAAAACCATTTACTAATGAGTTTTTTAAGCCTTGTATGGAAAGTATGGCAGATATAATTTGCCCTGAAAAAAGGGGGATATGGCTTGGCGCCTGTGGCTCAACGGGCTAAGGCGCCAGCCACGTACACCTGAGCTGGCGGGTTCAAATCTAGCCCAGGCCCGCCAAACAACGACGGGTGCAACCAAAAAATGGCCTGGCGTTGTGGCAGGCACCTCTAGTCCCAGCTACTTGGGAGGCAGAGGCAAGAGACTCGCTTGAGCCCAGGAATTGGAGGTTGCTGTGAGCTGTGATGCAACAGCACTCTATCCAGGGTGACAGCTTGAGGCTCTGTCTCAAAAAAATAAAATAAAATAAATAAATAAATAAATCTATAATGTTAGCGGCTCAGCGCCTATGGCTCAATGGGCTAAGGCGCCAGCCACGTACATCTGAGCTGGCGGGTTCGAATCCAGCCTGGGCCTGCCAAACAACATTGACGGCTACAAACAAAAAATGGTGAGGCGTTATGGCGGGTGCCTGTAGTCCCAGCTACTTGGGAGGTGGAGGCAAGAGACTCACTTGAGCCCAGGAATTGGAGGTTGCTATGAGCTGTGATACCACAGCACTCTATCTAGGGTGACAGCTTGAGGCTCTGTCTCAAAAAAATAAAATAAAATAAAATAAATAAATAAATGTTTACACATTTAAAAAAAGAAAAATCTATAATGCTAGGATTCCCATTGCAGTATATTGCATTTCAGTATTGAAATTTAATGTTGAATTGTTCTATTGCTTTTTTAAAAAAAACATTGTATTACAGAAGAGAGTCTGGCTCTTCATAATATGTATTTTTAGTTAACATCAGTGCCTAAATTTACTGTTACTGTTAAAATTTACAGAACATTTTGCTCCATCAGAACTGATGTTGGCATAAAATATGTTGACAAGATTTTGTGGTTTTTGACCACAATATATTCCTTTGCTTGTTTTTCAGTTTTAGTTCACCATTGACATCCGCCTATTTGACTTCCGTTATGTGTAGTAAGATGTGAGGGTTTTATTTTCCCAAGATTAAATATTTATTTAAAAGTACTGCATAGAAATCAACATTCTCTCCCATAATTCTTTGCATCTGGAACCATAGAAATGTCATTGTCCCTGCCCCTTATCTTCAAATTAACACTTTGAAGTTACAACAAAGTCTTCTTAAAGGGGACCTCCTGGAAAAACAAGTTGTTTTCTTAGTTCATATTTCCCTCTTTTTGTAGCATGAACCAGCCCTCTATCCAAGAAGTATATATCGGAGCTCCACTAGCAAGCCCACAGTTGTTGATGGCTATACGCTTAGAGACAAACACAAAAGATAGGTCAAATACCAGCAAAAAGTCCCATTATGGTACCTGTGGCTCAAGGAGTAGGGCACCAGCCCCATATACTGGTTCAACCCTGGCCCTGGCAAAAAACTGCAAAACAAACAAACAAACAAAAAAATCCATTATAGCTTGCAAGTAAATTCCTTTCATTCATGGTTGAAAGTCCATTGTCCAGTGTATAGGCCAGTGAGGTAACAGAACCACAAAAAGATGTCATCTAGGAGGTAAAGACGAAGACCTGTGAAAAATCCTAGAGTGCTCTTATCTTGATAGATGGTTACTATGGACTCATCCATAGTACTTGGATTCTCTGCCAATTAATTGTACCATAGATCTCAAGAGTGAATGAGCACCTGGAAGGGATATCTGATGAGGGTAGCAACAGACCCAGCAGGTTGTCTCCTTGATAACTTGGTCAAAGGAAGCTGAGACTTTTTTCTGTATGTTACCAGATCCTAACTCCTCACCCTTGTCACACTCCTGGTAATGTTGTAAAACCTTACCATGGAACACAGTTCCAAGGACTCAGACTATCTCAGCTTAAGTTTCTGTTTTTTGTTGTTTTGTTTTGTTTTGAGACAGGTTCTTGCTTTGTTGCCTGCGCTAGAGTGCCACAGCCTCTGCCTAGCAACCTCAAACTCCTGAGCTTAAGCAATCCTCCTGCCTCACCTTCCTGCCACAATGCCCAGCTAATTTTTTTCCTTTCTTTCTCTCTCTCTCTCTCTCTCTCTCTCTCTCTCTCTCTCCTCTCTCTCTCTCTTTCTTTCTTCTTCTTCTTCTTTTTTTTTAATAGTGACTGGGTCTTGCTTTGCTCAGGCTCCAACTCTTGACCTCAAGCAATCCTCCCAATTCAGCCTCCCACAGTGCTAGGATTATGGGCTCAGTGAGCCACTGCACCTGGCATGATGTGACTTTTTAAACACCATTACTTTGATAATGATTTTATGTGTAACTTATTTCATGAGGATATAAAGGTTAGGCTTACTCAAAAGAGCTTGAGATGCATGGAAATTATGTCCTATCTACTTTCAAAATAGAAAATTAACACAAGATAAAAGAGAAAAGTCAAGAGATAAAGGAAAGAGAATTTGTATCAAGAAGTCATGTAAATCAAGGCAAAGAAAACCATAATTGGCTGAATGTCATTAGGATTTTTGTCTTTTTTTTTTTTGAGACAGAGTCTCAAGCTGTCACCCTGAGTAGAGTGCTGTGGTGTCACAGCTCACAGCAACCTCAAACTCTAGGGCTCAAGTGATTCTCTTGCCTCAACCTCCCAAGTAGCTGGGACTATAGGTGCCCGCCACAATGCTCAGCTATTTTTTTTCTGTTGTTTGTTTGTTAGTTTTTGCAGTTGTCATTGTTCTCTTAGCTAGCCTGGACTGGGTTCAAACCTGCCAGCCTCACTGTATGTGGCTGGCACCCTACCCACTGAGCTACGGGCGCCACCTGTCATCAGGATTTTTTAAATAAAAAAAATATATATTAAGGAGCAGCGCCTGTGGCTCAGTGAGTAGGGTGCCAGCCCCATTCACCGAGAGTGGCAGGTTTGAACCCAGACCCCGCCAAAATGCAACAAAAGATAGCCAGGCGTTGTGGCGGGTACCTATAGTCCCAGTTACTTGGGAGACTGAGGCTAGAGAATCACCTAAGCTCAAGGTGTTGGAGGTTGCTGTGAGCTGAGATTGCACTCTACTGAAGGTTAATAAGTGAAACTCAGTCTCAAAAAAAAAAAAAATTACCTTGTGTTTTTATTAATATTTGTATGAGATTTAAATTTAAAAGGCACAAGATTTAAAATTCAATGAAAAGTAAGTCTTTTGCCTCCTGTCCCTTACTCAGTTTTTTTTTTTTTTGAGACAGAACCTCAAGCTGTCACCCTGGATAGAGTGCTGTGGCATCACTGCTCACAGCCACCTCCAATTCCGGGGCTCAAGTGAGTCTCTTGCCTCCGCCTTCCAAGCAGCTGGGACTATACGCGCCTGCCACAACACCTGGCCATTTTTTGGTTGCAGCTGTCATTGTTGTTTGGCGGCCCAGGCTGGATTCGAACCAGCCAGCTCAAGTGTACGTGGCTGGCACCTTAGCCCGTTGAGCCACAGGCGCCGAGCCATACTCAGTTTTTTTTTAAGAAGCAACCATCATTACCAGATTCTTTTTTTTGTTGTTCTTTTTTTATGGAGGGAGGGTTGGTTTTTTTTGAGACAGAGCCTCAAGCTGTTGCCCTGGATAGAGTGCTCACAGCAACCTCCAACTCCTGGGCTCAAGCGATTCTCCTGTCTCTGCCTCCCAAGTAGTGGGGACTACAGGCGCCCACCACAATGCCCAGCTATTTTTTGGTTGCAGCCGTCATTGTTGTTGGGCGAGCCGGGCTGGATTCGAACCCGGCAGCTCAGGTGTATGTGGCTGGCGCCTTAGCTGTTAGAGCCACAGACACTAAGCCTATTACCAGATTCTTATATGACCTTCCAGAACTATTCCAGGTATCTAAAATACATTTTTCTTTTTTTCTTGCTTTTTTTAAAATTTTTTGAGACAGAGTCTGAAGCTGTTGTCCTGGGTAGAGTGCCATGATGTCATAGCTCACAAGCAACCTCCAACTCAGCCTCAAGTGATCCTCTTCCTCAGTTTTTCTATTTTAGTAGAGACGGGGTCTTGCTTTTGCTGGCTAATCTCAAAGTCATGAGCTCAAGCTATCCACCAGCCTCGGCCTCCCAGGGTGCTAAGATTATAGGTGTGAGCCACCACGCCCAACCAAAAAAATATATTTTTCTTTGATATTCAAATTTTAAATAAGGCATACATTGTTCTGTACCTTATTTCTATCAGCACATGTAAACTTTTCTCAATTAAAAAATTTCTGTGGCTGGGTAAGGTGTCTCATCTCATGCCTGTAATCCTAGCATTCTGGGAGGCCCAGGTGAGTGATTACTTGAGCTTAGGAGTTGAGACGTGCCTCAACTAGGGCGAGATCCTTTCTCTACCAGAAAATAGAAAACCTAGCTTGGTGTTGTGGCCGGTGCCTATAATCCAAGCTACTTGGTAGGCTGAGGTAAGAGGATCTCTTGAGCCCAAGAGTTTGAGGTTATTATGAGCTAGTCAGGGGTCCTCAAACTACGGCCCGCAGGCCACATGAGTTGGTGTGAATTGAATTTGTTCTCGTTTTGTTTTTTACTTCAAAATAAGATATGTGCAGTGCATAGGAATTTGTTCATAGTTTTTTTTTTTTTTTTTAAACTATAGTCTGGCCCTCCAACGGTCTGAGGGACAGTGAATTGGCCCCGGGTTTAAAAAGTTTGAGGACGCCTGAGTTAGATGATGCCACTGCACTCTACAAAGGGTGACAGAGTGAGTCTCTGTTTAAAAAAAAAAAATTAGGCTCGGTGCCCATAGGTCAGTGGTTAGGGTGCAGGCCACCTGCACTGGGGCTGGTGGGTTCGAACCTGGCTCGAGCCTGCTACACAACAACGGCAACTACAACAAAAAAATAGCCGGGCGTTGTGGCCAGTGCCTGTAGTCCCAGCTACTTGGGAGGCTGAGGCAAGAGAATCACCTAAGCCCAAGAGTTTGAGGTTGCTGTGAGCTGTGGGCCAAGGGTAACAAAGGAGGCTCTGTCTCAAAAAAAAAAAAAGAAGACATCTCATAATATCATTTTACATTTTTCTTGGTTGTATCAGACTATCTCAGCTTGATGCTGTTAAATATTTGAATCATAATGAATTTATTCTGATTCCATGCATGCCCATTATCAACATGTTGATAACTGGATTTCCCAGGCACTTTGGTTATAGCCAGATCAATTCAAATGTCTGATCTTCTTGGAATAGTGCTTGCTATAAATTCATATGTTGTTATTGTGATTTTTATACATTCTTGTGAGATTTGTATTAGTTAATAGCCCTTCGTGTAATTAAATTTGGTTCTGAGCCTCCAAGTTCAATTTGCTGAACTCTGTGTAAATTCATGAAGGTAAATGTTATTATGATAGTTTAAAACAAATTATTTGACATTCCTCCAATCAGGAGATGAGTTATATTATGACCCCTTCTCTTGGATCTAAAATGGGCCTATTGGCTGGTCACAGTGGCTCACACCTCTAATCCTAGCACTCTGGGAGGCCAAGACAGGTGAATTTCTTGAGTGTAGGAGTTTGAGACTAGCCTGAGTAAGAGTAAGATCCCACCTCTACTAACAATAGAAAAACTAGCTGGACATCGTGGCCAGCACCTGTAGTCCCAGCTCCTTGGGAGGCTGAGGCAAGGAGATCATCTGAACCTAAGAGTTGGAAGTGGCTGTCCGCTATGATGCCATAGCATTCTACCCAAGGGGACAGAGTGAGACTCTGTCTCAAATGAATGAATGAATGAATGAATGAATGAATGAATGAATAAATAAATAAGGCTCTGTGCCTGTGGCTCAACGGGCTAAGATGCCAGCCACGTACACCTGAGATGGCGGGTTCGAATCCAGCCCTGGCTGCCAAATAACAATGATGGCTGCAACCAAAAAATGGCCGGGCGTTGTGGCGGGTGCCTGTAGTCCCAGCTACTTGGGAGGCAGAGGCAGGAGACTCGCTTGAGCCCAGGAATTGGGGATTGCTGTGAGCTGGGATGCCACAGCACTCTATCCAGGGTGACAGCTTGAGGCTCTGTCTCAAAAAAAAAAAAAAACCAAAAAGACAGAGTCTCAGTATGTCTCCCTTGGTAGAGTGCTGTAGCGTCACAACTCACAGCAACCTCTAACTCTTGGGCTCAAGCGATTCTCTTGCCTCAGCCTCCCAAGTAGCTGGGACTACAGGCGCCTGCCACAACACCCGGCTATTTTTTGTTGTTGTTGTAGTTCTCGTTGTTTAGCAGGCCCAGGCTTGAACCTGTCAGCCCCGTGCATGTGGCCAGTGCCCTAACCACTGACCTATGGGCACTGAGCCAGTTTTCCTATTTTTAGTAGAAACGGGGTCTTAGGCTGGTCTCAAACCCCTGAGCTCAAGGGATGCTCCCACCTTGGCCTCCCAAAGCTCTAGGATAGTGGGTGTGAGTCATTGTGCCCACCCTTTATGTGGCAATTTAAAAGGATATTTCAAAAATTAATAGTTTTATATGTGAGGGACCCAAGTTTATTTTGCAAACATATTTTGATTTCTTGTCTTTGTGGAAACAACTGCAAGGTACTGTACTATTATTTAGATATATGGAGGTTCATTAAATCTTAATTCTCAGATCTTGCAGAATTACTGGAAACTACATGTGCTATATTGGTGCCAGATATGTCATTTATAGATCACTCTCTCATAAGGCATTAACTACTTCATATGCCCAAATCATTTTCTTTCTGGAAAAGATGCATTGTGTCAGCATGGTTACCATGTGTGGTAATTGATAATGTCTGTGCCACATGGCTTACTTCTACCCTTGTCCGACATAGCTATTCTACCACCTATGATTACCATATGTTACAGCACTCTGGGTTAATGGAATCGTTTCCATCTTCCCTTCTAGTCAAAATGTCATTGTGGCTCAATTCCATCTGCTACCCTAAGAATAAATTATTAGTGCTATCTAAGCATAGAAGACACCTTTGTGAAGAGTTTTCATAGTTAGTTGACTATTTCATTTTCATTTTCTTTTTAAAAAATTTATATTTTTTAATTTTCATTTTCGAAAGCAAGTAGGTTTCTTTCTTTCTTTTTTTTTTTTTTGAGCCTATTTCAACTGCTGAAAAGCAAGTGGGGTTTTTTGATGAATGTTCCAGAGTGAGGAATAGGCATCTGCTGACTAGAATAGGACATGATCAATATAATTCTTGCATGTGTTTATTCTAAGTAAATACATAAAGGTAATTAAGAATTAGATGACAAAAAAGGTACAATTTTACCACAAAGCAACTTTTTTGATTTTTGTAAACTGAAAACTAGTAGCAAAATATTGAAATGGATTTTTTAATAGAGTCAATTAATTTTAAAATAATTATTCATTATAGAAAGAACATACCACATGTTAGCCACTTATTGTGCCATCATCAAATTACCTTTTTACCCCTGCCCTCTTCCTCTTTCATAAGCAGGTCATAATAATTTAAAAAATAATTTTACTCCCACAAAGAACCATGCTCCATAAAAAGAAGGATTTTTATTGTTAATGGTTAAAACATTAAGAAAAAAGGCTGGGTACGGTGGATCACTGCTATACCCTAGCACTCTGGGAGACCAAGGCAAGGGAGTTGCGTGAGCTCAGGAGTTGGAGACCAGCCTGAGCAAGAGTGAGACCCCTGTCTTTCCTAAAAATAGAAAAATTAGCTGGGTGCTGCTCTGGTGGGGGCCTGGAGTCCCAACTACCTGGGAGGCTGAGGCAGGAAGATCGCCTGAGCCCAAGAGATTGAGGTTGCTGTGAGCTGTGATGATGACGTGGCACTCTACTCAGGGCGAGAGAGTAAGACTCTATCTTTTAAAAAGAGAGAGAGACGGGCGGTGCCTGTGGCTCAAGGAGCAGGGCGCCAGCCCCATATGACAGAGGTGGCAGGTTCAAATCCAGCCCCATCCAAAAACTGCAACCAAAAACAAAAAAAAAACAAAAAGAGAGAGAGAAAAGATTAGGTGTTTGCTTCAGGAGCACATATACTAAAATTGGAATGATACAGAGAAGATTAACATGGCCCCTGTGCAAAGATGACATGCAAATTTGTGAAGTGTTCCATATTTAAAAAAAAAAAAGAAAGAAAGAAAGGAAAAAAACCAATTAGAACCTGTTTTGGAGACTTACTTCTTTGCTTTTTAAAACTGGTGAAATACAGTGCATGCAGTCCTGTTATTGCCTGACATGAAAATTTACAGCTTTGGACTTATTGCAATATGACTGTATTTGCCAGTAATAGAAAATAAATAGAAAATTATTATAGCAGTGATATTTTTGGCAGCAAATAGGGATGATTTTTAAATTATATTATTGATATGAAATGTAGAAGAAGAAGTTTCTATCTGAAAACATTCTGTGTTCTCTGTGTTTTCAGTTGCCAGATATTCTTTTGCTCCTGACTAGTCAATTTGATGACACAATCAAATTAATTTTTTTTTTTTTTTTTTTTTTTTTTTTAGACAGAGCCTCAAGCTGTCACCCTGGATAGAGGGCTGTGGCATCATAGCTCACAGCAACCTCCAATTCCTGGGCTCAAGCGAGTCTCCTGCCTCTGCCTCCCAAGTAGCTGGGACTACAGGCGCCCACCACAAAGCCCGGCCATTTTTTGGTTGCAGCCGTCATTGTTGTTTGGCGGGTCCGGGCTGGATTCAAACCCGCCATCTCAGGTGTACGTGGCTGGTGCCTTAGCCAATTGAGCCACAGGCGCCGAGCCAAATTAATTTTTAAAAACTATTTACGTATTAGTTAGCCTTCATTGCAGTTTTAAAATATGATTGAAAAAATACACATTTTTAGGGCGGCGCCTGTGGCTCAAAGGAGTAGGCCCCATATGCCAGAGGTAGCGGGTTGAAACCCAGCCCCGGCCAAAAACTGCAAAAAAAAAAAAAAAAAAAAAAAAATACAAATTTTCATATTTGTAACATTTATCATTAGGCCTAGCATTTACATAGACACTGATTGTTTAGGCTACTGGATTTGAGCTATATATGCATTATAATTATTATATTCTCTGAAAGATATAAAATGCCAATATTTTATGTAAATATAAAGTATGTTTTACTATTTGAGATATATTAGCTTCAAATAAGTGATTTTTTTTATAGTTACCAAATCAAAATCAGGAAGCCAGGCGTGGTAGCTTATGCTGGTAATCCTAGCACTCTGGCAGGCTGAGGTGGGTAGATTGCTTGAACTCAGCAGTAGCACCTTGGGGATGCAATTGCTCTCAAGAGCAATTCAGTGAGTCCCTGTCTTCACTGGTAACAGGAAAACTAGCCGGGCATTGTGGCAAGTGCCTGCAGTCCTTGCTACTCAGGAGGCTGAGGGAAGAGAATTGCTCAAGCCCAAGAATTTGAGGTTGTTATGAGCTATGACACCATGGCATTTTACCCAGGGCAAGGGACTAAGAATCTATGTAAAAAAAAAAAATTAGGAGTTTTTTGGAAATATTTATTTTTTCTTATATATGTAAATAGATGAAACTGGCATACTTTAGAATAGACAGAGTGTTCTAGGCTTTCATAGCCAAGCCAGTAATAATGAGATTAATGAGAAATTATAGATTTTTCTTAGTTACAAGCACCAATTTTTCATATATTAAGTATTATATTAACTTAAGGGTTAATAGACCATTTGTTATTTTTATTTTTATTTTTATTCATTTATTTTTTTTGTAGAGAGAGTCTTACTTTATCGCCTTTGGTAGAGTGCTGTGGCGTCAAACAGCTCACAGCAACCTTCAACTCCTGGGCTTAGGCGATTCTTTTGCCTCGGCCTCCTGAGTAGCTGGGACCACAGATGCCTGCCACAACGCCCGGCGATTTTTCTGTTTTGCAGTTTGGCTGAGGCCAAGTTTGAACCTGCCACCTTCGGTATATTGGGCCAGCGCTCCACTTGATGAGTCGCAGGCGCCATCCTATTTTTAATTATTATTATTATTATTTTTTTGCCCATTGGGCCAGGGTCAGGCTTGAACCTGCCACCCCTGGTATATGGGGCCAGCGCCCTACTCCTTGAGCCACACGCGCTGTCCCATTTATTTTTAATTATTTATTGTTTTGAGACAGTCTCATGTTGTCGCCCTCGGTAGAGTGCTCTGGTGTCAGAACTCACAGCAACCTCAAACTCTTGGGCTTCAAGTGATTGTCTTGCCTCAGCCTCCCAAGTAGCTGGGACTACAGGCACCTACCACAACACCCAGCTGTTTTTAGAGAAGAGGTCTTGCTCTGGCTCTTGCTGGTCTGGAACTTGTGAGTTCAGGCAATCCACCCACCTCGGCCTCCCAGAGTGCTGGGATTGCCGGCATGAGCCACCACCCATGGTGATGGACTATTTTTTAGAAGTTTTAGATTTAAAGAAAAGTTGAGTAGAAAGCAAAGAATTCCAATATATGTGCTCTCCCACCACAGTATTCACCAAGTTTCTCCCATTATTAACATCTTACATTAGTGTGGTACAAGGGTTATAATTGATGAGCCTTGATACAGACTCTTAACTCTGTCACATAGGCTAGAGTGCTGTGGTGTACAAGCCTAGCTCACAGCAACCTCAAATCCCTAAGTTCAAGTGATCCTCTTGCCTCAGGCTATTTACTGAGTAGCTGGCACTAAAGGCACCTGCCACAACACCTGGCTACTTTTTTTCTATTTTTAGTACAGACAGGCTCTCACTAAATTGCTGGGGCTGTTCTTGAACCTTTGAGCTCAAGTGATCCTCCTCCCTCAGCCTTTCAGAGTCCTAGGATTACAGGCGTGACCCACCACACTTGGCTCCTGGTGAGCCAATACTAATACATGGTTATTAACGAAAGTCCAGAGTTTACAGTAGTTTCACTCTTGAACATTCAATGGATTTTGACAAGTATATAATAGCATGTATCTACCATTACAGTATCCTACAGAATATTTTTCACTGCCCTAAAAATCCCATGTGCTCTACCTAGTCATCCATCCCTCCTTCCCTGTGAGCCACTGGCAACCTATCCTTAACTTCTAATTCTAGGAAATAATTTACTGTTAACTTTGCTTCAGGTAAACTCAGTGTTCAGTAGCACCTTGGGAGGTTTAAACTTGCTTTAACGTTGGCCTAACCCACTTATAGTTCTCTTAAATACACAATCTATTTTTATAGTTCTTAAGGTATTATTTGTTATTGTACCAATTGGGATTTAGTTAAGAACACAGAGAATTAAATACAGGAAATTGATTACACAAATGATAGAAAAGCTAAAAAGCCAAAATTTCCTTCTTTAATTCCTAAAAGATTAGGAAGCCAGAAGACTCTACCATCTCAAGGTTAAAGGGCAAATGGAGAAAGAGGATATTTCTGGAGCACAGAGCCTGGTGTCATTGGCAAAAGTTGGAATCCCAGTGGACACCCTCAGGGGAAGGAAAGCTACAAAGGGGATGCAACAGGCCTCAGGACTGAGATAGGAGACAAGATTTTTCTCCATCCTTCCCACCTTCCAATTTCTTGTTAGTGCTTCCTACTTGGCAAATCCTAGCTGAAAGTCAGCTGTCATAGGAGCCTAGTGAATACAGCCTGAAAGGGTCAGCACTTCTATACAGAGCAGAGCAAAGGAGAAGAAATGGACATGAGGGAGAAAAGGACAAAGATTGACACAGTAATCAACTATTTTTAATTTCAAAAATCAACTTTATTCATATTTATTTTTTGCCTACTGCAATCTGAAGATAAAAATCAACTTTATTGACATATAATTCACATACATATACAGTATACTTATTTTAAGTGCACACTTTCCCTATGTTGCCGAGGCTGGAGTGCAATGGTTAGTCACAGGCACCATCAGTATGTACTACAGCCTTGAACTCTTGAGCACAAACAGCCCTCCTGCCTCAGCTTCCCAAGTAGCTGAGACTATAAGCACTCACCAACTGTGCCTAGAAATGGTTTTTGACAAATAAATACACCTATTTGTGGTTACCCCCAGTCAAGATATAGAACTCTTTTTTTGAGACAGAATCTCACTCTGTTGCCCTGGGTAGAGTGCCGTGGCATCATAGCTCAATAGCAACCTCAAATTCTTGGGCTCAAGTGATCCTCTTGCCTCAGCCTCCTGAGTAGCTGGGACTACAGGAGCCCTCCACTAAGTCCAGCTAGTTGTAGAGATGGGGTCTCAGTAGTGCTCTTGCTTAGGCAGCAATCCATCGGCCTCAGCCTCCCAGAGTGCAAGGATTACAGGTGTGAGCCATTGTGTCTTGTCAACATATTGAACTTTTTTTCTTGCAGTTTTTTTGGCTGGGGCTAGGTTTGAACCCACCACCTCTGGTATATGGGCCCAGCACCCTGCTCCTTTGAGCCACAGGTACTGCCCAACATATTGAACTTTTTTTTTTTTTGTAGAGACAGTCTCACTTTATCACCCTCGGTAGAGTGCTGTGGCATCACATAGCTCACAGCAACCTCCAACTCCTGGGCTTAGGTGATTCTCTTGCCTCAGCCTCCCAAGTAGCTGGGACTACAGGTGCCTGCCACAGCGCCCGGCTATTTTTCTGTTTTGCAGGTCAGCCGAGGCTCGGTTTGAACCCCCGCCACCTTTGGTATATGGGGCTGGCGCCCTACTTGATGAGCCACAGGTGCTGCCCCATATTGAACTTTTTAATCACTTCACGAAGTTCCCTCTTGCTTTTTTGCCATGAATCTCCCACCCCACTTCAGTCTCAGACAACCAAGAATCTACTTTCTCTCACTTTAGGTTAATTTTGTCTACTTTAGAATTTATATAAATTTCATCATACAGTATGTACTCTTTTGTATCTGGATTTTCTTTATTTCTTTTGAGGTGGGATTATAAACTGCTGAGATTACAGGTGTGGACCACCATGCCTGGTCCAGCATATTTGTGAGATTAATCTATGTTATTTTGTTTAGCAGTAGTTAATTTTTATTGCTAAGTAACATTCCATTGTATGACTACATTAATTTGTTTATCCATTCACCTGCTGATGGACATCTTGGTTGTTTCCAGGTTTGAGCTGTTATGAATAAAATTTCTCTACATATTTATGTGTAAGTCTTTTTTGTGTTTAAGGGTGTGTATGTTTGGTGGAGATATTTTATCTCTCATGAGGAAATATCTGGTAGAGAAATTGCTAGGTCATATAAGAAACTGACAAACTGCCGGGTTCCGTAGCTCACACCTGTAATCTTAGCACTCTGGGAGGCTGAGGCGGGTAGATTGCTCGAGCTCATGGGTTCAAGATCAGCCTGAGGCAGAGTGAGACCCTGTCTCTACTAAAATACAACAAATTGAGGCAAGAGGACTGCTTGAGCTCAAGAGATGGAGGTTGCTGTGAGCTATGATGTGGCCAAGGCACTCTAGCCAGGGCAACAGCTTGAGACTGTCTCAAAAAAAAAAAAAAAAAAAGAAAAAGAAAAAAACCTGCCAAACACAATAATTCATTTTTTTTCTTTTTCTTTATTTTTAGGAAAGGGCAAAAGGCGGGGGGAGGAATAAGAAAAAATGAGACAGAAGAGCTACCACATCCACAGGAAAAGGGAGGAAGAGGTCAACAATTCTCTGTTTGTGTGTGTTTTGTTTTTTTATTTTTTGAGACAGAATCTCACTTTGTCACCTTTAGTACAGTGCCATGGCATTATAGCTTACAGCAACCTCCAATTCTTGGGCTCAAGTGATTCTCTTGCTTCAGCCTCCTGAATAGCTGGGATTACAGGAGCCCAACACAATGCCTAAGTATTTTTAGAGAAGGGGTCTGGCTTTGGCTCAGGCTGGTCTCAAACTCCTGAGCTCAAGTGATCCACCTGCCTTGGCCTACCAGAGTGCTAGGATTACAGGTGTGAGCTACTGGGTCTGTCCTTCAAAAATTCTTTTTCGTTTTATAAATATCATTACCATTAATGTCATAAAGACACTGTGGGGGAGGAGGAGAGAGAAAGGGGTTGGGTAAATTCACACCCAATGGGTACATTGCGTGGGTATTTGACACAGTACCTGGGTGTGGGACACACCTACAAATCAGACTTTAACCTTACAAATGCAAACTATGGAATCTGTGCCCCTACGTTAATCTGAAAAAAAAAAAAAAGTGACATTGTGCATTTCCTCCAAAGAACTAAGGGTTAGAGGGAAAACACTTTTTTTTTTTTTTTTGAGACAGAGTCTCACTTTGTTGCCTTGGGTAGAGGGCTGTAGCATCACAGCTCATGGCAACCTCCAACTCTTGGGCTTAAGCCATTCTCTTGCCTCAGCCTCCTAAGTAGCTGGGACCACAGGCACCTGTCACAATGCCTGGCTATTTTTTTGTTGCAGTTTGGCCGGGGCCGGGTTTGAACACGCCACCCTTAGTATATGGGGCCGGAGCCCTACCCTCTGAGCCACAGGCACCGCCCAGAGGGAGAACAATTTTTATGAGAAAAAAATTCAAAATATTTAAATACCTTTGATACACATTAAGCTTTTCATAGCTCAGTGTTTTTTTTTTAATAGATAGTAAGAAAGAGGATTAAGGAAATGTAAGAGAGGAACTGAAAAGGAAGGCAAAGCTAAGCAAAATAATTACTAAAAAGACTTCTTGACAATGGCAAAATCATCCTACACAGCTGCTCTGAGATCTCAGCACTGTTATCAGCAACCTTCTGGTAAAGCTTCTTTGTCAAATAGATACAATAGGATCCATATCGATCTTGGTGAAGGAATATCTTTATTAATATAAGCAAACACGCCTCTCATTTATAGTAATATGAAGGCGTGGGCTTTTTCTTTTACTCTTAGTAGTAATGTTTCCCCCATATATATCACTTCCCTTTGATATGTGGGTTGAGTCATAAATTAATGTCACAAATAAATGTCTTCTAGATGAGGGAGGCATCTACATTACAAAGTAAGAAGGTGTAACTTGATGTGAATTGTTAACGGTTGACAGCTATGTACTCTTGAACTAAATGTCATCATGTCAAATTCTGAGATCTTAAACAGTTGTTGAAATGTACAATTGTGGACATTTAGGTTTGCAGCCTAAGGAGTTTTGTCTATCTTTTCTAGACATTATGAAATGGAAATGAACAGGTGGACTGAAAACAAAGACAAATGAGGAGTTTAAAGACTTTCTTGGCATGTCATAGAGAAGTTGCTTTACACTGATGATGTTTTAAACAAAACATGTATAAATACATTCAGCATGTCTGGAAACAGACTTTTTGGATCTTTCCTTTTACCTTTGAGAAAAAAATAGTTATAGAGGACTTAAGTGCATTATGTATACTTTCTATCATGTATTATTCAATCTCAAGCTAGGAAAGAGAGAGGAACTATTTTACAATTCCATAATGTACATTAGTGAGCTTAACCCATTTAATCTTAAAATAACAGTATCAGGTCAGGGATTTAGAATACAGTATTATATGAAAACAGTTGGCAGGGAGACTCCTTCTTTTGCCATTAATAACTGACTGGAAACAGCAGTATTTCAGACCCCAAATCCAACTGAAACCTAGAAACAATAAATGGAGAGGATGGGGTGGATAATTTGTAAGAACATGTTTTTCAAAGCAGAGAAAGAATCACTGTTTTTGCTGAATTACATGTTGCCATGGACATGGCAGTATGCAGTAATAATGCTATCATCTATACAGCTGTATAACAACACAGCTTCTCCTTCTCCCACTCCCCTCAGTAAAGCCTGAAAATAATAGGCTGTGTGTAGTTTGGTGACAAAATTAGAATTACTTAAAGTCATTTAGGTTCCAATCTAAAAGAGGAAAAAAAGAGACTTGGGGAGATGGGAAAGAAGGAAAAATAAAATGTAGAAAAAAATAATAAATTACATATTATGCAATAAAGCGTAATATGTATTATGCATAAAGTAAAAAGGAGACTCTTGGTGTAATGGAGAACTAATGGGTCAAAACCAGTGAAATGAGTAAATCCAGTGAAAAGACCTGGGCTGCTTGTGACCTTGAGCAAAGTCACTGTGTCTTTAAGGCTGTTTCCTCTTCTATGAAATGTAATCATAATGGTAATGCCATTTAAGGTAAGGATTAAAGTGGTAAAAACACTAAACAATAAGCCCAATAAAAATAAGGCATTATATAGACACACTGCACTGCTGAATCTTCAAAGGCAGAGGTGAATTAAGGAAAAATTGTCCAGAAGGCGTTGGAGATTAACGACCGGGGTTCTAATTCCAACACCATGGCCAGAAGTTTTGAGACTTTGAAGTAAATTACTATCATAATTTTTAGTTTCTTCTTTTTGAGAAATGAAGATAACACCATTTTCTTCACAGAATCAAGTGAGAAAACCTATGCTAAGGAAAAGTATCACTTGGAGAGTGTTTGAGGCCCGCTTTCCCCAAACTTAATTCAGTGAGTGACATCAACAAAAGTGTTCACAGTAAAGATACCATAAGGCAAGGAAGGAACAGATAAGGAAACCTAAGTACAGAATTGCAAACCAAGTGGGAACCAACACGCTTGGAGATGTCTTAGTTCACCTTAACCACGTGGAGCTAGGGTATTCATCCACATTTAATAAAGACATTCAGAGGTGGAGAGCGGGAAAATCGAGTGTCCTTTCGACTCCATGGACTCGACGGGAGGGACCCTGAGATTCTTAATTAGAACCGGTTGCCATGGTGACAGTCTCTAGGCAGTGTGGGCTGAGCTCATCGTAGGGATAGAGGGTGGGCCGCGGCTGGACCCTGCGCGCTCCCGCCGCCAACTTTCCCTCCAGACCCGAGAGGGGCGGCGCGCTCCGTCCCCGGGCCGCGCACGTCCGTCCTCGGCGGCGCGCACGCCTGCGGGAGCCCTCTCCAGGCAACCTAGTGCTGATCGCTCGTACCGGTGCGGCTGTTAACCGCCCTTGCGGGAGCCCGAGGCTCAAAAGCAGCCCCCTCCCCTTCCTGGGTTTTCCCCCAGCCCCCTTCCTGGTCGGCCCCTGGGCATGAGCAGCGATGGCTGGCTGCAGTCCTGAGGAGAAAACTTACCGGCGCTTCCTGGAGCTATTCCTGGGCGAGTTTCGCGGACCGTGTGGCGGCGGCGAGCCGGAGCCGGAGCCGGAGCCGGAGCCGGAGCCCGAGCCCGAGCCCGAGTCCGAGCCCGAGCCCGAACTGGTAGCAGCTGAGGCGGCCGAGACTTCGGTTGAGGAACCCGAGGAGGCGGCGGCCACGGTAGCCGCGACGGAGGAGGGGGAGCAGGAGCAAGACCCGGAGCCCGAGGAGGGGGCGGTGGAGGAGGACGCCGTGGCGGCGGTCGAGGGCGAAGAGGAGGCGGCGGCGGCCGTCGCCCCGGGGCACTCGGCCGTGCCGCCGCCGCCGCAGCCCCAGCTGCCCCCGTTGCCCCCGCTACCGCGGCCGCTGTCGGAGCGCATCACCCGTGAGGAGGTGGAGGGCGAGAGCCTGGACCTGTGCCTGCAGCAGCTCTACAAATAGTTAAGTAGCGGGGCTTGGCTGGGGGTGGGCCCGTTGTCCCCGCCGCGCCGGCCTCGGACGCGGCTCCCTCGGCCCCTCTCCCCCGCGCCCGCGCCCGCCGCCGTTGAAAGCGCCCCCGCTGCTCGGACTCGGGCGGTCGGCTGCGAGCTGCCCACGCCCGCCTCGGCCCCCGCGCCTCCCGCCGGGCCTGGGAGCCGCTCTCCGGGCCCCCGCGCCTCCCGCCGGGCCCCGGCCCCTCCATGCCCCTTCATCTCGGCCGACCGCTTCTGGCTGCACTTCACACACCTTGCCCCTTCTGCTGTGGAAGGTTCTTCCTCCCAGTCTTGAGCTCCCTCTTCCCAGCTCCTTGATCCTCACGGAGGTTTCCTCCCACCCTAGTCTTTTCCCAGGCTGGGTCCCTGGTTTAGTGGCGGAGAGACGCGGCTCCTAGGCTGAGCTGCGAGGTGCCTCCTGTGTAGCTGCAACAGTGACAATAATAACGGCCCCGTATCCACAGGAGGAGAGACTGGAGTAGATTCCGTTAGGTGCTCAGTGTTGAAAGTGAAGAGCTCTTTACATGGCTTAATACACGGGAGCCGAATGTCTTAGTTTAAAGACATTCGGCAACTCATAACTGAGGGAGATGGGAAGGAACTGAGAGGGAAGGGTAAGGAAAATTGTGCAAGAGAGCTTTCAGGTGAAAGACAGAGTCATAATTCGTTAAAGTGGAAGTCAGGCTGTTTTGATAAAATTGCAATTAGGTGCAGTATTTTCAGTCCATTAGGTAGATGGGGTGGGGAGAAAGCAGATGGCTTAGCTACACAGATGCAAGTCTGAAATAGAAAGGTCAAGGCTTTGCCTTTCATCCCAGTTCTGGTTTTTATGGGCCTGAAATAGAAACGGTTTCCAATTGTGTTTCTTTCTAAATGGAATTGTTTGGAAATGACAGAGAAGAATACTAACAAGTCTCTGAAAACAATGGTAAACCTGAGAGTCATTTTTACCATTCAGCTGATAGTTGTAATGAAAGGTGTTACTCTGGCCACCCCAAAAGTTTACTACTCCAAGATTAACTGTAATTAAGTTCAGACTCCTTGAATTTTTCTCAAAAGCCTAAATAAAAGAAGGGCCTGGAAAATAAAGTTGTTTTATCTTCATCCAACCTAAAGACACCTGATCAAATTATTCTGTTAAACCAGCCATTTACCAATAGGGAAAAAGTATTTAACAACTCTGTTGTAGAAGTAGACTATGTTGATGTCTCACACTATAAGCTATATAAAATTTAATGTAAAAATACTGTTCAATTACCAAGGTAATAATGCTTTGTGAGAAATGTGAAAAATAAAATGGTGTGTAATACCACCACCCAGAGATAAACAATATTGATATTTTAAGGTATTTCTTTCTAGTCTTCATAAACTATTAACAGAAAAGGGCTTATGAGATTTTTTTTACACCATTTAAAGACAGATAAAGCTTTCTACTTAAAATGGAAATGCTTACCAAAGTGAAGGAATTTATCTCAGCATCAGATTAGTTCTATTTTGACAGTTAATTCTTAGCTTTGCCAGTGCAGTTATGGAATTAATTCAAACAGTAGAGAATGTCCAGAAAAGGTCATTAGCTTAATACAACCCCGAACATTTACTATTCAAGAAGGTTTTTTGTTTGCTTGTTTTCAGTGAAACCTATGTAAAGATGATGGTAAGAAGATGTGTGTTTTTTCATATGGAAGGGAAGCAAGATTAATTTCCATACAAATATAAACTAGAAAAAGGATTAAAATGATAAAATGGCCACCTAGTTGAGAACAGAAGTTTGGATTTAAAATAAAACTAGCATAATTAAACTTGAAAAATATTATATCCCCTTAAATCAGAGATTTCTTCATTTATACAGTGTACAGAATCTATTAACACATTTTTATTCAGATATAAAATGGCTGGCTTGTTTATGTAAAGTATCTTTAAGGTCCTTAACAGTTTTAAAAATCATAATGATGCTTTTAGTTTTTATTTTATTTATAAAAGAAAAGCATATGACTTAAGTCATAAGAATAGCTACTCAAAGACTCTGCAGGGATAATTTCTCCTTCCAAGCAATTCATTTTACAGATGAGTAAACTATAAATACCAATTCAGAACTGACAAATTATGTACAATGATTCCAACATTTTCCAGTATAATCTCTGAACCTCAAAACTCTCACTGATTTTTCCCTAAATGTTTTTTTCAAATGCCCCTAATGGTATTTATTTAATAGTCTTAAAGTGTCAGGGCTGTCAAATAATGCTAAAATTTCTGTTTTTTTAAAGGCAAGCGTGAAACAGAGTTTATTGAGGAAGAGAAAGATAGGCTTACAGAGTAAGAAAGCTTACAAAGCGGGATACATTCACCAGAAACAACGAATGGGCCTCCAATGCCAGGGCAAGTAGGCAAAGAGGCTTTTTTTCTTTAATGCTAAAATTGCTAAAGTTACCTGAAGTATATATTTGCCAACTTGATAGTTGGGACTTGTTCAAGAAGAGAATAACGGGGGTGGGGGGGGAATAATGTAATGAAGAATAATAAAATACATATATTTAAAAAAAAAAAAAGAAGAGAATAACACCGCATTTAATATCTGTTTCATAAGTCTCTAGTGTGTATTTTCTATTAGTATTTCAGAAATATAAAATATGTAGCTGTTAAACAAATTGAGAGCCTCTATTTTGCTTCTTTCAGGTTTAAGAGTAAGAACAGCAGACATGTAGCATTCTTCATTTGGCAAACCCATCTCAGGACTAACTTAAAACAAGCAGTTATTGTGTAAGATTGAGGTTTAAAGGAACAAAATATAATTAGCAACTTAAATATTTTTCAGAGGAATATTATTTAGGGTAAAAGTTTTTGTCTGTAAGTTTCAAAATGGGAAATGTAATATTTAAAAATAATAATAATTCAGATGGCGCCTGTAGCTAGTTCAGTGGGTAGGGCACCAGCCATATACACCGAGGCTGGTGAGTTTGAATCCAGCCTGTGCCAGCTAAAATCAACAATGACAACTGCAACAACAAAATAGCCGGTAGCTGGGCTTTGTGGTGGGTGCCTATAGTCCCAGCTACTCGGGAGGCTGAAGCAAGAGAATCGCCTAAGCCCAGGAGTAGTTGGAGGTTGCTGTGAGCTGTATGACACCACAGCACTTTACCAAGGGCAATAAAGTAAAGTGAGACTCTGTCTCTACAAAAAAAAAAAAAATAGCAGGGTGTTGTGGTGGGCACCTGCAGTCCCCGCTACTTGGGAGGCTGAGGCAAATTGCTTAAGCCCAAGAGTTGGAGGTTGCTGTGAGCTGTGACACCATGGCACTCTACCAAGGGCGACATAGTGAGACTATGCCTCAAAAAAAAAAAAAAAAATTCAAAAATGGCAGAATATTCCCTTGGCTAACAAAGATCTCTGTGGTAGACTATAAATACTTTTTTTGAGATAGAATCTCACTTTGTCACCCTTGGTAGACTGCCATGGCGTCATAGCTCACAGCTCATAGCGACCTCTCTCCGGAGTAGCTGGGACTACAGGCACCACTACAATGCCTGGCTATTTTTAGAGATGGGGATCTCACTCTTGCTAAGGTTGGTCTCTAACCTGTGAGCTCAGGCAGTCCACCTGCCTCAGCCTCCCAGAGTGCTAGGATTATAGGTGTGAGCACTGCACCGGGCCTTATAAATGCTTTTTTAAGGTACTATTTAATCAAATTTGTTTCATTTTTTGAAACCTCAAGAATCAGTAATAAATTCATGCAATACTTTTTTTTTTTGAGTCAGAGTCTCAGGCTGTAGAGTGCTGTGGCATCATAGCTCATAGCAACCTCCAACTCTTGGGCTAAAGAGATCCTTTTGCCTCAGGGTTTTTTTTTTGTTGTTGTTGTTGTTTGTTTTTTTGAGGCAGAATCTCACCCTGTTGTCCTCCATAGACTGCCGTGGCATCGTAACAGCCCTGGCGTAACAGCTCACAGCAACCTCCAACTCCTGGGCTTAGGTGAGTCCCTTGCCTCAGCTTCCCACGTAGCTGGGACTACAGGCGCCCGCCACCCTTGGTATATGGGTCTGGCTGCCCTACCCACTGAGCCACAGGTGCCATCCAATACTTCTACTTTTGCTGCATTAGTCTAGTACTTGTCAATAAAAATTCCAGTAATTAAGAACCTTATGCTGCTTTGTATAAAAATGACTTTTTTTTTTTTTTTGTAGAGACAGAGTCTTACTTTATCACCCTCGGTAGAGTGCTGTGGTGTCACACAGCTCACAGCAACCTCCAACTCCTGGGCTTAAGTGATTCTCTACAGGCGCCCACTACAACGCCCGGCTATTTTTCTGTTTTGCAGTTTGGCCGAGGTTGAGTTTGAACCTGCCACCTTCGGTGTATGGGGCTGGCGCCCTACTCGATGACCCACAAGTGCAGCCCCAAAAATGACCTATGTTTTATTCCTTTCTCTAAATATCCCTCAAGAGACTAAATAATTTCTAATGACGTAATTTTAGGATCCCTGAGGTTAATGAAAGCTTCTTTGAAAAGGTGGAGATGAGATATTTTATAACTTTGAAAATTTATAATTGCTCTTACAGCAGATATGACTGTGGGGATACTTGGCATAGACTATATGGGTAAATACTGTGTATTTAATTTCTTTATATAACACTATGGAAAAATCTATTTGTCTTAATCCAAAAGAAGTGAATACTCTGAAGTTTTACTACAGCTTTATGTTATAACATTTTCAGAATAGTTGTTTTCTTACTTTTTTTTGCAGTTTTTGGCCTGGGCTGGGTTTGAACCCACCACCTCTGGTATATGGGGCCGGCACCCTACTCCTTGAGCCACAGGTGCTGCCTGAGAATAGTTGTTTTCTTGGTTATTTGTTTAGTATTTGTTGAACCTCCAGCGGGAGAGACAGTTATTCCAGCAGCATGGCAAAATTTAGTAGTTCCAAATGGTTTACAGTAGTAATGAGGGGTGGGCACTTTAATGATTTTCTTTTCCAAGCCATTTTTAGTTATAGACACTAATAATTAAGTGATGTAGAATTTTGTGAATCATTAATGAATTGAAATAGGTTAGAAAACCATACATTTTGTCTCATGTACATATGTAAGTGGAAAAATATGTGGATGCAAGTTATAGCCATTTTTACACATTCTTTCTTACTAAAAAGTAATGTAAGCAGTGGAGAAAATTCATATAAGCAAAAAGAAAAAAATAAATACCATTCAACATTAACCATACTTTCCAGGTTTTTTTCCTAACTCGAAAGATGCCACTTCTCTGTGAACTTTTAATATTCTGGCTATCTCTGTAATATTGGTGTTCTGTCTTTCACTTTCTTCTCTAGTCTGATTGCTTTATTTGTCCTTAGTCAAGATCAGTCTCTAATAAGGCTTCAGTATTGTAGTTAGGGCTCCCAACTCTGTCTGCATCCCTCCTTTGACTACTAATGAAACAGCTCCACCTGGATATCTAAAAAGTTCCTCAAATTAAACTATCCCAAACTGAATTCAATCCTCCAACCTCCCCCTAAACAAACAAAACCTGATACTCTTTCTGGTAGGCTATCCCTGACTTCGCCTCTCATCCTTCAAGTTCAGTCGAATCTTATTAACTACTTTGTAAATGTCTCATGAATATGTCTCTCTCCATTCCCTTTGCCATCTCTTGCTAGTCTTACCTTCTTTATTTTCTTTTTTATTAAATCATAGCTGGGCACATTAACGCAATCATGGGGTACAATGTGCTGGTTTCATATATGATCTGAAATATTTTCATCAAACTGGTTAACATAGCCTTCATGGCATTTTCCTGGTTATTGTGTTAAGATATTTATATTCTGCATTTAGTAGATTTCACCTGTACCCTTCCTTACCTTCTTGTAATATATTTCCCCCAGTGTAGCCAAAGTGATTCTTCCAGAATCTACATCAGCAATTTTCAACTAGTGTGCTATGGCAGGATCTTAGGTGTGCCACAAAAATTTTCAATGATTATTTATTAAATTATTTTTGAGAGAAATTCAAAGCACAGTAAGTTTTTAATCATTTTTTATTAACATAATTTAAATGTGCTGTAGAAGTTTAACTATAGGTTTAAGTGTGCTGTGAGATAAAAAAAATGTTGAAAAACTCTGATATAGACTATGTAGATTGTTTAAGTGTCACACTGCTTAACATTTTTATCCTTTACCTGGAATAAGCCAGACTGTGAGGTTAAGGGCACAGTCTTCCATACTGCCAAGTCTACTCCAAATTTCTTAACCCATTGTAAGGATTTAGGGTCCAACTACCAAGTTAGGAGGAATACTCCACCTAAGACCACCCTCACCTCTGACATCAAATGCAAGTGTGGAGGTTTCTCAAAACTACAGATTTTATAGTTCACTAGATGAACTTGTAGAACTCACTGAAAGCTCACAGACATGGTTCATTACAGGGACACAATATCCATTAGAACCAGCCAAAGGAAGAGATGCATAGGATACGGTCTAGGAGGATTACAGACGCGAAGTTACTATTACCTTCCCAGCATGAATGTAAGGCGATGCACCAAGTATTATTACCTACCCAAGAAGTTCAGTGTCCAGAGTTTTTATTTATTTATTTATTTGGAGATAGAGTCTCACTTTGTTGCCCTTGGTAGAGTGCCGTGGTGTCAGTAGCTCATAGCAACTTCAAACTCTTGGATTCAAGCAATTCTCTTGCCTCAGCCTCCCAAGTAGCTGGGGCTACAGGCACCTGCCACAATGCCTGGCTATTTTTAAAGGTCTCACTCTGGCTCAGGCTGGTCTCAAACCTGTGAGCTCAGGCAACCCACCCACCTTGGTCTCACACAGTGCTTGGGTTATAGGTGTGAGGCACCGTACCTGATCTAGTGTCCAGAGTTTTGAGTCTATTGGTTGGTTGACCCCATGGTTGAACTCAGTTTCTGGTCCTCCTTCCCCAAAGGTCAGGCTGATACCATGTGGTCCACGGGGCTCACAATGAATAACAAAAATATTCCTGTTACTCCAGAAATTTGGAGGGTTAGAGGTTACCTCCCATGAGGTGGGGGCAAAGTCCAGACTTCTCTCTGGGCAAGACCAAATTCTTTACTACATACCCTTCATCATCTATCTCTCCTTTGCTCTCCAGATAAAATTCAAAGGTAAGGCTTTATAATGTTACTTCATCAACCTCATCTCTGGAGTCACTATCTACCTTTATCCCATCTCTACACCTTTAGAAACTATACTTTAGCTGTATTAACTTATTAGTTTGTGTTGTGCTCTCACTTCTGCACGCGATATATATACAGTTCCTTCTATTTTTTTTTGAGACAGAGCCTCAAGCTGTCACCCTGGAGAGAGTGCAAAGGCATCACAGCTCACAGCAACCTCCAACTTCTGGGCTCAAGTGAGTCTCTTGCCTCCGCCTCCCAAGTAGCTGGGACTACAGGCGCCTGCCACAACGCCCGGCCATTTTTTTTGGTTGCAGCCGTCGTTGTTTGGCGGGCCCGGGCTGGATTCGAACCCGCCAGCTCAGGTGTACGAGGCTGGCGCCTTAGCCCATTGAGCCACAGGTGCCGAACCAGTTCCTTCTATTTTTAATACTGTATTCCCTGATAACCACTCTTACCTCCACCCCATCCAATCTCATATCCATTCTTTAGGTTTCTGTTTAACACCACTTCCTTTATGATGCCTTTATTCAATATTCCCACACTCAGTGAATTAAGGAGTGTTGTCTTTGTGCCCCTACATAATACCCAATGCTATTCCTCTTGTAAGTACTTTTAAAACTCATTATTTATTTATTTATTTATTTATTTTTAAAGACAGAGGCTCACTTTGTCGCCCTTGAGAGTGCTGTGGTGTCACAGCTCATAGCAACCTCCAGCTCTTGGGCTTAGGTGATTCTCTTGCCTCAGCCTCCCGAGTAGCTGGGATTACAGGTGCCCGCCACATTGCTTGGCTATTTTTTGTTGCAGTTTGGCCTGGGTCAGGTTTGAACCTGCCACCCTCTGTATATGGGGCTGGTGCCCTACTCACTGAGCCACAGGCGCTGCCCAAAATTCATTATTTTTGCTCAACAAATACTTACAGCTCCTTTACTAGATCGGTAATCTTTTTTTTTTTTTTTTTTTTTGTTAGAGACAGAGTCTCACTTTGTTGCCCTTGGTAGAGTGCCGCTCGGGCAATTAGGTTGCCTCAGCCTCCTGAGTTGCTGGGACTACAGGTGCCCGCCACAACACCCAGTTATTTTTGTTGCAGTTGCCACTGCTGTTTTAGCTGGCTGGGGCTGGGTTAGCTGTATATGGGGCCGGCGCGCCCTACCCACTGAGCACAGACTCAGTAATTTTCTAAGAGAGGTGCACCTAAAATAATTCATTGGGGCAAAGGAAGACAATATTAAAATCTATTTACTTGTGTATAAAATATGAAATTAAGTGATATTAATTTTTGATATTTATTGATTGGCAGCTTGTTCTGTATGACAATTGATTTCATGTCAAGCATGGTAGATAAAGTGTCCTGAGGGAGTACAGATTCCACAGCTCAGAATGTGGTTGACAATGGCATCTTCTATCTAATTTTTAGGACATTACAAAACATTGCAGTTTACCTGTGCCCGATTAAATGAAATTATGAATTATATGTATATTTCCTGCTTTTTTTTT